>JAVQKC010079649.1:0-11049 GCA_036025475.1 Philypnodon macrostomus | reverse complement strand
AGTCATTTATTTGTTTGTAATTTGTATTTATATTTACCTTGATTTTTTGGTGTGCAGCACTTTGGTCGACTGTGTTGTTTTTAAAGTGCTCTATAAATAAAGTTGGATTGGATTGGATTAGTTAGGGGCTATGTATAATAATGTCCTATATCTCTTAAACACAGTCATGTTATTGGTGAATATTACACTTTGGTAATTTCAGGCTGTGTAGGAATGTTTAAATCGGTTTTGACTGTGCCTCTTCATGTCTACAATGTCTGGTGTCAGGCGTTTGAGCTGCTGTTCCTCGGGGAGTCTTTCAATGGCGGGGCCTTTCAGGTTTAATTCTGTTTGGATGAGCAATGTTATTAGTCTGTCTCAGCGGCTGTGTCAGCGCTATCTACAAAAGGGGACCTCAATGGATCAGATGGGAGTGATTGATAAAGGGTGATTAAGCAAGCCTCTTCTTAAGACTCCCACTGTCCATACAATTACAGTGTGGAGAATGATCTAAGCCTTCAATTACAGAAACAAGCAGATATCAACAAAGAACAATTTAAATGCTTAAAGCCTGTCTCCATCATCAGAAAGCATTTTTGACTCCAGGTCTTTCTCACTCGTACAGTGTGAGCAGTGACGTCATAGCAGACCTTCGGGATGCACAGTGTGAGCAGCTGAATCGTGAGCCTGTCCTCATGTGAGATTCACTCGTATAGTGTGTGTGTAGTGGATTCGTTTGAAACGCACACAGATGGCACGTAGAGTATACCCAGCTTAAGGTCATTGGTTAACATTGATATACGCAAAGGCATGTGCATCCTAAATAGATGTTTATGCTACTATTTACATATACAATTTGATTAATTTGATCAGTTTTATTTGACATATTTTTTGTTTTACATGGATGATTGCTGCGATTAGTGTCTTCATAATTCCTTTTTAACTACGTCAACATACATCCAATCCAAAGTTCATCGTAATACTTACTTTTTGTTGATATGAACACTGCCATTGTTTCAGTAAAAATCACTGTGAAGAACAGAGCAAAAACAATCTTTCCAGATAAGCAGGTCGTCCCGACTTTATAACTCAATCAAATCTTTCATTGCCATATTGCACACTCCTGGCATAAATAGTTGTAGCAAAATTGGTGTTGAAATGTTTAGCAAATGCCAGTAAGCATCCACTTTCCACAAGAAAAGAACAAATAAAGAGCATCAAATTATTGTGAATTACATACATTTTGTATTCTGTGCGCCCTGCCAATTAGAAATATCACTCAGTGGTCATTGGTCACAGAATGCTGGTTCACTCTGACCCTCCATTGTCAATAAAGGACAGGCTAGTGCATTGCTGGAATCCTAAAACAGAGTCCCCTTAATATTTTTAACCAAGGGCAGTGAAGAACGTTGACATATTTAAAGAAATATCTTGACTATAAATTCTGTGTATGAGAGGCAGCATTTTTGTTTATGTTTGTGTAATTTATTTCTCCTGTGACAGACCTTGGAGTACACTGTATGGACGGTTTAAGGTGCCCTTGCTGCAATGTTGGACACTATCAGTGCCAGGGACAACTGTTCATGTCAAGCTTTTTTAAGAGAAAATCTGGCAAAGGGAGAAATGCATTAGCCTGACAGAAAATATTTAAATGCAAAGTAGTATTTACTTTGTCTTATCTTTGGTATGTTTGTCTTTATGCTGCAGAGGTCACAAAAAGAGATTACACCCAAAGGTTTAAGACAAGCCCATTTTTATTTTGGTTTGATGAGAATGCCTGCTGCACAGTTCAAACATTACATCAAATGCAATTAACTTTATTAGCTTGACTTTTCCCCGAGGTACAACGGATAAAGCCCCTAGTGTCAACAGTCAAAGTCAGCATAAACAGGGGTGGGATACCATTCTGCAGGTAAATGTAACTAACACTGAACATGAGCATTTTCCCGCCAACGAGGTAATGTTTTCGGTAGCGTCCGTCTGCCTGTCTGTCTGTCCATCTGTAAGCGACTTTACTCAAAACTACTCCTTGGATTTCAATGACATTTTTAGGGAAGGTCAGGAATGACACAAGGAAGAAGTGATTCAATTTTGATCTGGATCGCGGTCTGGATCCAGGATTGTTTTTACTCATTATTCACTTGAATGGGACAGATAGCTGAACCTGACAACAGTTTCATTACCTGATCTCTGGCGCCATCTCATGGACATTTATGCCGCCAAAGTTGCAGTACTCCAACAGCTAATTTTCCCTACCTTTTCAGTTTCTTGTTAGAGTTAATATATTGTTTTATTGCTGTACTATTACTCTTGTTTCTGTGGTTCTGGTAACCTCTCATTGTATTAAAATAGTTATAATTAATTGAAACAAAGAAAAATAAATCACTATTTTGTCATTCGTTTCTTGAGGGTTGTCCAGTCCTACAGAAAGATATATATAGAACTGATTATTTTAGGGGAAATGAGCTACCTTGGCGGAGGTTTACACTCCGAGTGCTTTCTAGTTTTGTAATAAATCATAGGTGGACAGTAATAGACAGGTAGTGCACGAATGAGGAAAACAAGAAAACAGTCCGTCTGTCCGTCTGTAAGCGACTTTACTCAGAAACTACTGAACCGATTTGGATGACTTTTTCAGGGAAGGTCAAGAATGACACAAAAAACAATTGATTAGATTTTGGGACTGATCCAGATTATGGACTGGTCTGGGTTAAGGATTTTTCCAAAGAATTTCTCTGCCGGGCCTGTATGGCAGGGCCTCTCCTCCATTACTGCTTTAGCAGTGATAAAGTAACAGCTGTCAGTCCTTTGCAGATGTGAACTAGAAAGCACTCGGAGTGGGCAGACCTCCGCCAAGGCATCTCATTTCCCTATACACCCTTAAATTTTCTCAGCCAATTCCAAGTTTTTCCTTCCTTTTCAGCTTCTTGCCAGATGACATTGTTTTATTAGGCTATTAATGTTGTTTCAGTGTTTGTGATAGTTGTATTAAGATGATTTGAAAGATTTTGAATTGTCATTAATAGAATCAAAGAAAGAGAAGTCACTATTTTGTCATTTTTTTCTAGGGGGTGTCCAGTCCCACAGAAAGGTTCTATTTAGAACCTTATTTATTTTAGGAGTGCCTTATATTAGCTACCTTGGTGGGGGTCTACACTCTCCGAGGGCTTTCTAGTGTTTCTATTTGGTTGAGGCACACACTGCAGTGTAGGTGTGGTCTGCTGAAGGACTCGTTCTATTTGCTTGAATTAAAGAAAGTGCACTGGCACAAAAGACTGCTTATACAATTTTCTCTTTTTTTGTAATGTTTTGTATTGTATCCCAGAGTTAGTGTGTTCAACATTTTTGCATGTGGTTATGCTTTACATTCTATAATTAAATTAAAAGCTTTGGCTATAAGGTTTAACTATTTTACACCCATGTCTGTTATACTCTCCCCAGAGAAGCACATTTTGTTCTCATATGCAAAGGATGGATCTGTTTCTAGCACTGTTGTGCAGAACCAATGAGCAAATGCCCTTGAGTACTTGTATCTGCATGGATCTCTTGTTCGTTATTGATCTTTATTTAGCAACAAATCGCCCCGTGGCTCTGAAGAGGTATGACAACAACTGTGAAAAACTGCACATTCGTCACTGTTGGCTGATTTATAGCAACAACTCATTTTGTCCTGTGTCGGCAAAGCACTTTAGGGTTGAATGGCAACAAAGAAGTTGAGAGGTTTGGCTTTTACAGTGATGAATTAAAGCAGTAAAATGGCCTTATGTCACTTCATCAGAAGGGCAGTCATGCTCACAAAGGAGCTGTAGTTAGTGCTATTGCATATAAATGACCTATTAACTGTACACACATTTCATGCATCTTTGTCCATTGTGGAGATATGTTTGGTGGACATAATCAGGATTTAGTGGACACACCCTTTCTTAGCTTTAGCCAGCCTTATGACTCAAGAATAATTCAAATGGACTATAAAACGTATTTGCCATCCATAAGGCAACTATAGTAAAACTACTAATAGAACTAGAATTTGGATATACCGTAGGCTGAGCATGCACCTAGAGGAGAACCAAGGAATGATGAATGTTTTAAGAGGTAGCACTTGAAGAAGTGGGATTTTACAGGCCATCAGCACTGGGCTGAATTGGACCAGACAGTCGCCAGGGAGACTCCAGTCTCAGGAGGCAGAGCACACAGAACAAGATACAAAGCTCTGCTTGCACCATGTTTGCAAACCAAAATCAAGGCCATAATTAATTATTAGTTAAGAAGAAAAAAGCTCAAATTACTGAGTTCTGTTCTTAGTTTCAAGGCTGTTTGATTATGTCACCAGTCACTGGTTTTATGAGCTGTCTAGAAACACAGAGTAAAAAAATTAAATCCGATCAAGTGTGTTTCTTTCACAAACATTAGTTCATAGGATACATCAGTTGTTATATTCACACTACCACTGTACCAATACAGATTTTTGATCAAACAGCGACCCTTTAGGGAAACACTACGTGCTCTTCGTTATGTTGGGAAATGAATTGCTTAATATTGTCTTGCAGCATGTCTTACTATGCTATATTCTGCACCACATGGCATCATGCAGAGAGAGCTTGTGATGGCTGTCATGAATATAGAAAATCAGTGACCTTGAGCAAGACTAAGCTTTTAAATATATTTTCTTGGAGAAAGTGCCTCACATTGCAGTATCTTTAGATGTGTCAAAGGAGTCCTGTATATGTTCAACCTTCTTTTTCATCATTTTTAAGTGGAGTCATTCTTTTCCTCATAGCATTTCTCCACTCTTACAGACCGACTGCCACCTTTAGACCTGCCTTCATTTCACATTGGGTAATTAAATATTTAAACTACATCTCTGTTCCTTTTTGATTTGCCTCTAAAAACACTACCAGCAGCAGTTTGTGTCAGACCAATATGTTTCACAATGCCCAGAAGAGACCGGAGAGGCTAAGCATAAGAAGTGTGTTCGTAGCATCAACATCACTTATAATTCATAGCTTCTATTCTAACCACATGGAATAAAGCTGCCCTTCAAATGCCCTTTTCATATATCCATACAATACAGTGGTATCATAGCAGCAGAGCCTTTAGCCTGATGCACATTGATTGTTTTTTAAGCTAGCTTGTTGACAGAGTAGACCGTTTTCTGCGTATAATACATGGATTAAAGCTGCACTAGCTGATATCTTTTTTTCCTTGTATTTTAGCAAAGATAATTTTTTAGTTATTAGTACAACATTACATAATTCATCTGAGAAGAAATTAGACTTTGGGGTTACCTGTGGACTGTGTTATAACGTTTTTTGTTTTAGCGTGGGAAAGTAGGAAAGGAACTCAACCAATCACATGCTTCCACTGGAAGAGGAGAGCTCTGATTGGTTGAAACATATTAATTTATCAAAAACTAGAATCAATCAGGAATTATGTGAGGGAGCCTATGTTTTATTTCAAAATTCACAGCTTTATCACAACTATTTGTATTTTGAAGTGTTATGCTCATTATTCTCATACTTCCTGGCTTGTGTACATTCTTCCTGGTTTGTGTGAGACCATGATAGAGGGTCGCGAAGGAGAGAAATTTGGAAAGTCACAAAATCAGGTAGTGCCGCTTTAAGGCTCATGGAACAATGGTGATGCCTGTTATATTCTATTGATTGGTGTTACGGGAAGATTGGCTGGAAGCTGTCAGGTACAAATTGACACTCAAAATAAATAGTAACTGTGGCAGAGCGGTTCGCACAGGGAGAGACAAAGTTATGGGTTCAAGTCTCTAGTAGAGTGGAGTCTGCATGTCCTCCCCAAGTTTCTGTGGGTTCGCTAAGACTTCATCTCTGGCTTTGTAGTAAATGAATGTGGGAGGGAACGGTTGACTGTCAGCGTCACTGTGTCAGCCCAGAGACTAACTGGTGTCCAGAGTATACGTCGCCTAAGGCCCGTAGTTGTGGGGATTGGTTCTATATTATCCCCATAACAATATAATGGGAAAAGCTGTCCTGATGGGGGAATTGGTACAATGCTGGGGAATACAAGATTGCAGAAATGGAGCAAAACTGTGAATTGTTGAGTTGCTGACGCAAAATGTGATGCCTATGTGACAGACTGATTGACTGAAACATTTGCATAGTTATTCAAAGTCATCTCACCGGATCACCTCCTTCTATGTGGCCTTTTGTCTCCCAGCCCCCTGCTGCAAAGACCAAATCTAAGTGCATGTGAGCTCTGAAGCATGTAATCTCCAATGATCACATTGGCACCCAAATCTACTCTCTACTTGAGTGCTATACTGACAGAGAGTGGAAGTTGAAGATGAGAGAGGTACTATACAATAAAAATAAAATATTAGGCAAGGTCTGTGAAGTGTCTGAACCAGGCAGGAATGAAACCACCAAACTAACTGTTAGTGGGCAACTGCTTTAGGCAAGGCAAGGAAAGTTTATTTGTATAGCACAATTCATACACAAGGCAATTCAAGGTGCTTTACAGAAAAGACATAATACAATTAAAAACACAACAATAAGATTAATTAAGTTTAAAAATCAAAAGTTTCAAGATAAGAACTACATTCAGTTGTCATATGCACAGCTAAACAGAACAGTTTTCAGCCTGGACATTGTAAGAGTAGAGGCCAGTCTAACATCTTCAGGGAGACTATTCCAGACTTTAGCTCCATAAAACTGAAATGCCGATTCACCGTGTTTAGTCCTGACTTTGGGCACCAGCAGAAGGCCTTTAACTACTAAGCCACTGTCGCCTCATATCTGGTACTGGTTAATTCAATGGTATTTTATTGTCAATAAATCCCCCCAGAGTCCAGAGACTTTAACCCCAGATCTGAATTCAATTGTTTTTTTATCAGTTGTTAAACCTGTCAACTGTGTTTAAGACCCTAAGGAAACCCCCATAGCACAAGTAAAATGCAACCACATATGTCCTCATTTTTTCAGATATCGCCTCACAAATTATGATCAACTATAGGTCACCTCCATCCATACCCATTACACCCCTCTATTAGATTTCCATTTGAGTTGATGAGGGATTTTTAGGATGAAGGAGAGAGAAGACACAAACTCTCCAGATACCAATTTACCAAAGAAGCACAGGCAAAATAATCAATTCACAAACCGGAGACAGCAAACTGAATTACTGGGGAGGTATAAGCCCGGTGGTGCTGGGGATCAGTGATGAGAGAGCCGGTTTCACACCTGCCATATCAAAGGCTCACAGGTCAGGAGAGCTGCTGAGTGGTGCACAGGGATCAGCTATGATTCAGGCTAACCTGGGCCATACCTGGACTATGCACTGAGGGAAATAATGCTCATGTTTCTGATTTCATATGGAAGTGTCAGCCTTCAGAGTGTCCACCTGACGTCACACAGTGATATTTATATGATTTGGGTCAATCTTTTCTTGACCAGTATCATATATGGGCCACTCTGTTTCATCATCCTTATTGTGTATGACCAGGGCTCAACATTAGCATCAGGCCAAATTGCCAAATGTGACTACATGTTAACCCCTCAAATAATGTTTAGACTTAACAGACTTTGTATTTGAAACTGTAGCCATCATTTCCTTACCAGAGCAGTTGACGGGTGTATAATCATAATCATAATCATAATCATAATCAAAACAAACTAAATATTAGACTTTTACAGAGCCTTAATTGAAACTATCAACTTGATTTAGTAGACAAAATATATTTCTTTGTCTAATAAACATCTTCTAAATATTTGAAGAAAATATATATAAATTTTTAGCACACGGCCAGCTTATTATAGTCTACAACATTTCAAACCTAAACATTTCTAGTGAAAATCCTAAATGGCTAGTAACTTTTGTAGACTATCTGCCACAGTGACCTTAATGCCAATAAATGTATGAATCATTCTGAGCCAGACCTTTCACCCAGACATCTGTGTTCTCATTTATTGATGCACTATGTCATCTCTTTGCAGTTATGTATTTATCTCTTTATTAATCGTCATTAGATTGTGTTTGCTGTTGGAGAGGATGACAGATCTGATCATCTATCCTAAATTAACTCAAAGTGACACACGTGTGTGAATATTGATGCATGTGTCAAGCTTGCTGGAAACTTCAAAGCCCTTAATAGTGCCTCCTCTTGTTCCTCTTGCTTTGCACTGTGTGAACACCGGCTACCCGTCGTCTTCTGTAAATCATGTATGATTGGACACAGCCATAAATCTTCATTAGTATTCTAGAAGTGATTCTTTATGGGCTGGTTAGTTATGTGTAGGGATAGGTCTGAAGTCAGGGTGCAAGGACCTAATCTGCACCTTGCCTTTGACTTTTAAGACTGTTATTGATAGTTTTTACCCCAATATAAACAAAAGTTCAACCCCAAGCACACATTCATTTCTCTTTCCCGACACACAGCGCTCATTAGCTGCTGTTCGAGAAGAAGAAAATAGACTGGGAAGAAATATTTTATGTAGCTCATTGGACTCGTAAAAAATGGATGTATTTGTTTACTCCCCAAAAATAACAACAAAAGGTCTAGTAATTGCTTTCCTTAGTGCATAAAGTTCAGAAGGGCTGCACAATATATGGTAATTTATTGTCTGACAAAAACGTACATACAAAATAATTGTCCAATGTGTAAATATAAGTAAATATACTAAGAAAGGTCTAGTTTAGTTCTCTGGTTGGGTCCTGGTTTGGTCCCGGTTTAGATCCAATTTGAGTCAAAAAGCATACCCAAATGTTTTTCGAATCTACAACCAAGTCATTATATAAACCCCAACATTTGTATTTTAATGTATTTCCAATGCAGAGGAAAGCAGCCAAGTGAGTGAATATGACATCCATCACTGCATATTTTAAAAGTCCCAGTAAGTACACTCAGTTAAAAACCAGCCAGCAGTGCAGTCTAAGTGTCTAAGCTGGAAGTTTAAAAATAGCCTGCACTGAATCATTCCATTGACACTGTGTTGTCCCACCAAACTGGATAGAGCTTGCATCGACTGGAGACATTTCGAAATGCCATCTCCCTATCTCTCCATCTTACAAAGCACTTGCCTTCAATGCATATACCAGTGGAAGTCCATTATCCGGAGATAGAGTACTATAGGAATAACTAGGCTATCAGAGAAATTATTTCAAGGCATCTATAATTCAAGAACTGACATATGTATTATGTCAGCACATTCGCATCATACTGTATACCGCTCCTATTCTTTCTTTCTAAGTTTCAGTCCATCTCACTTAAAACGTTGTTGAAAGTGAAGACACTGCAGAAATAGCGTGGGCTGAATGATGTTTATCACGAGTATGTAATTCAGTGTATTATCCGTGAGGCCATCTTTGAGACGGTGTGTATGGGGCAGATAATACCACTCGTAGAGTCATCGCATTGCTCTTCATTACCATTACCCAGATTTTATGTATGTGAGTTGAAACTGCTTAGCTTACCCCAGGCAACTTCATTGTGCCATTCAGGGTCAATCTAGCCATACTGCCTCCCCTAATGCTGATACAAGACTGATATAGCCAACAGGTAAGCAAACAATAGGTCCAACCTCCAATAGTATTTAATAAGTGACCTAAAAGAAATATTATGCACAATGCACCTGTTGGAATATATTAGGGAACATTTTATACCAGTTGTGATGGCTGGATGGCTCTTGCAGCTCTTGTGGTGTGTTCCTGTCCTGTAGTGGGCAGTATACTGTAAATAGTGGTCAAGGGAACAGACAAAGGTGATCCGGTAAAGCGCTCAGGATAGCTAGCTGTTTCTTCCCCTATTACCACTGTGCAATGCATTTTTATTATCTTTTCAACAATGCTAAAGGTGATGTCATGTTGTGGAGAAAGAGCGGGCTGTTACAGATCTGGATCAGGTTTGGATTTTCCTTACTGTGCAGCCCAGTGTTCACAGTTATGGGTCATTAAGATTTCCTGTTCTTGCCTGCTCCATTAGCCAGTCAGTGTGCAGGCTGCATGTCAGAGCAGGCTTAATGATGGTGAAGACACTCCCAGCATCATGGCAGGAACAAGGTAATGCATGCTAAAGATGGTGAGGGAAGAAGTGAAGCTAAGACAAACAAATATGATTGGATTTTTAACATACAGTGGTTCTTCATCAGGTTGAGATTGGCCATTTTGAGACACTATATCCTGACATTTGGCCTTGATATTTGTTGCCCGTGTTAATGTAAGGACCAGTTGATTGTGTGAATTTGTCAAAATGTGACTTTGATCAGGCCTGGAGGTAGCAAGGTGCAGGTGACCAAGGCCGAAGTATTGTTGCTTTTTCTGTCAATGCCGTTTCTCTTTTTTTATGTTTGGCTGTTTAGGTATTTTTGTCCCAGCCATTGTCCAATATTTTGGGTTGGGGTTGTTAGGTGCAGGAGCGGTATCCCCTGACCATGTCCAGCCTTCTGTAACATGCCTCTACGGGATGCTAATGCTAAACTTCTGTGTTCATGTGCACAGACATTATGGAAATCACATCACTTTTTATGCACATAAATCCTTCCTTGCTTTGATGTCCCTTGACCTACTTAAATCACAAATAACAGAGGATTACACTGCACTTGTAACCAAAGGCAGACATGTATTAAGTGGGTTAATGAGATTCCCATATGTAATCTATATTCTGATTGAAGAAGCATTAGGAGGCCATCAGAGGCCTGCAGACAATGCAGAGGGACACCAGTGCATTACACTTGACCAGATCAAAATCATTATTTACAACGTGTCTGTGCATTTTAATTTAACATTAAACATAACAAAGTGATTAAGTTTGACATTGCACTTTTGCCAAAGGTTGAGAGGAATCTGAGTTTGATATTATGGAAGAAGGAGGGGAAATCCAATAAGGTCTATGTCACGGGGGTGTACTTAGGACCCAAATGCAACACACACCACACAGTTCTAATTCAAGTGTCTTTATTAAGACAACATAAAAGGCGTCACAAAAGGGGAACAGAAAATCACTACCGTACGAAAACCGGCAGGCACTGAGTCCAAGGCTCGGGGAAGTGTCCACACCTCCGATGCCTTGCGGGCAGAGAGATCCAGGCTGCGAATCCCGGGAACGAG
>JAVQKC010079637.1:0-17406 GCA_036025475.1 Philypnodon macrostomus | reverse complement strand
GCCTACGGCCCCTCTGACCACCACCAAACACCAATCACACAACCACATTCATTCATAGGCAATGTGGGTTAAGTGTCTTGCCCAGGGACACAACGACAGTGTGCGCTCGGATGGGGACTTGAACCACCGACCCTCTGGTTGAAGGACGAGCGAGGTTGAAGGACCCACTGCGCCACTGTCGCCCATCTGAAGATTTTAAAATCAAACAATACATTCTTTACATCGCCATTTAGATAGAAATATTACATTTTTTATTATAATAATGTAGATGACTGCATTCACTTATACATATTTTATAACTGACCCGGGGCTAACTTGGAAATTTCCTCTTGTTCTGCATCTTTCTCGGACTCTTTCCTGACTTTGATCAAACCTCAAAGGCGTCACAAAGACAGTAAATAATCCCACCTCATTTGTCCTCCATATCCTTTACCCCAAATGACCAGACTCAAATACTGTTTAGAAAATGCTTTACCAGAGGCAGTCGCACAAGTTCTGATATAAAATGAAAATGATGATTGAGAGAGTTTTATACAAATTCATCACATGCAGCTCTTCATCAGCCGCTAATTAGTCTTCACGCTTTAGTCTTTGGGTAAACAAGGCGGTCTCTGGTCTAAAGTAACAACTTTCATTTGTTTATTTCAAGTTTCAAGTTTCATCTATCCATCATCAGCCTGTTTTATTTGAGTTATTTGATGTGTGGTTACTTTGGGTCCTATTTACAGATCTCTTCACCAGTATGGACTTCACTAGTGCTGAAATAATGCAATTTATGGATCGTTTTTATCACTATACTTTTTTATTGATCGATTTTCAACAAGCAAGCAATTTGTCCATTAATAATTTGTCCCCTTGAAATTATAAGGTTCTATCTGACATTTTTTGGCAACATTGAGTTATTTACATATTTCTATATATGGATACCTAATCTTCACCATAGCGAGTGTTGTGTTGAGTTTGGTTATGTCAAAATAATCTGTAATATCAAGCCTTGACTTTCTAAAGTGGAAACATAACTGCATCAACCACCAGAAAAGTCATTAAAAAAATAAATAGCGAATGTACATTAGGAATTTGCACATTTTTAAGCACACATGCGCACAATTATACAACTATGTGTAACTATAGAGCCTGTTCTAATGAGTTCTCCCCGTCCAAATACTGTACATGAACTGGAGCTCCATAAAGAATGACAACAATGTGTTCTTAGTGGAGCAGATGGTTGCGATTCTGCCAACATTAACTAGTGCCAAGTCATTATGTGTGATGATAAGTGACTCCTCATTTAAAAGCCTATCATTAGGGCTTTAATTAAAATGGTAGCCTGTTCAGGTGACACACTTTTGTGCTTCTAACGCTGGTTATAAATCAATGTCACAGTCTTCAAATAAATGCCACATAGAACACTTTTCTTTATTAGCACATAATCTGTACTCAATTAAAAAATTGGGAGTAAAAAGTACACAAAATTACCAAGTGAGTTGAGTAAAAACTGCAATACCACCAAAAATACTGCTCCTGCTTCAGTACAAACTGTTTTTCAATACATACAAATCAGAATGGAAATTACTTCATTTCTATAGCCACCAAACCTAAAATCAAAAAAGAAAAAGCCTCAAATATAAAATATAATTCGGCTGTTTTCTTATCGCAGTTAAATTTAACATTATATCTTTCATAAAAGGTCCCAATCATTCAAAATGGTAGCCAGTTCAGTTATCAGTGCATCTAAAGCTAGTTATATTAACTAGTAGGTATTGTTTTATATCAAGTTTTGACTTGGTTTAATATTTATTTTATTTTTTTACTTTTTAAGGAAAGTCCCACTGAGAATCAGAATGTCTATTTCAGGGCCCTAACGGTGAACCTATTGTATCTTATAGGAACAGATGCAGAAGGATCGTCTTGTGTGGTCGACTGTCTAGACTTAAGTGCATGCCCATTGGCAATTACTAAGAAATAAAATGTCTGGGGAAAGGGCAAAGATGATAGCTGTAACTCTGTTCTCTGTCGGTCTTCCTCTGATTGAGAGAGACTACAGAATCTTAGCTTGCAGAAGCCTGTGTTTCTTTAAGGCAGGCTTTTTACTGACGTTTCAATAGGCTTTTACAATGTCAAAATTCAACAGTCATTTCTGTATATTAGGGCACCCTTTTTGCAGTCCTCTTACCCCAAAATTGAAAGGGCTGAAAGTGCATTCTTCTTGGTATTTGACCTGACTAAGTGAAAGAACAAAAAGGTAACACTATCCGAACAGAGGACAAGTGGGTGGTGGGTGGTGTGTGCTCGGTGCGTGGCCTAGTTTAGGGATGCATGGATTAATAAAACATGTCCTCTCGGAGAACAAATGGTGTACCCCAGATCTGATTGGTGAGGGCTGAAGAGGACAAAGTTGCCCCAAGACACTTTAGTTGTTTCGGCTCAGGGCTTGTATTGTATTGAAGGGGTCTCAACATAGTTCAAACATTATGAAATATTTAGGAAAACTATAGGGCTGCATACAAGCAGTGTTGAACACCAGATGATGCATTGTAGTTGCAACCCAGGATTTTCTATTGTCTAGTCAAAAATGTGATTGCCATTAACCATTTTTAGAGCTCCTACCTCTCAGCAAGGTCAGCCATGCGACAAACTACGGCTACGGCCTAGTTAGCACCACTGGCTGAAAATGACTCCTATTATTCAGAAGTAGACGAATCATTTGATGAATGTTACCTAAGTAGAAGCAGAGGTGGGTAGAGTAGCCAATATTATTACTCAAGTAAAAGTAAAAAGTACTCATTCACATAATTACTGGAGTAAGAGTAGAAAAGTACTGGTGGAAAAAATGACCCAAGTCCTGAGGAACTGTTTGAAAGTAAAAAAGATAAACTAATAATATTCCACATCATCTAATATTTTTTCACATAAAGCTGTTCTAACATGACACACAGAGGTGGGCAAAAGTACTCTTACTCTTTCTAGATTTTCTAAATTAACACTCAAGTAAGAGTACAGTTACTTGAAAATATTATTATTCAAGGAAAAGTAAAACGTTTTGTGCAGTAAAGATACTCTATGAGTACAATTTATTTAAAAAGTTACTCAAGTAAATGTAACTGAGTAAATGTAACTGAGTAAGTGTGACTGAGTAAGTGTGACTGAGTAAATGTAACTGAGTAAATGTAACTGATTACTTCAGTTGTAAATATGGAGTATGCACACTGTAAAATGACACTTTTAAAAGTGTGAGAGTTTGAGCCAAGCTACCATCATCTAGCAACAATAGCGTTTGATGAAGTGCATTATTTAATTGTGACCTCTTGTCCCTCTCTCATTCTCTTGATTTCACTGTCTCTTAAACAGCACTTTGAGAGCTCTGGGTATGTGGCAGTATCCATATTAAAAGAGGATCCTGTTAAATTGAACGCCATCAATAGCACTAAACTGCAGACACTGTATAAAGTGTCTGTCATGTCCTTGAGAGGCTGGGCGTGGAGTCAGGCTAGAACACTCTTATTTCAACACATTTACTTTATATGGCTCAAGATTTACAGAGGACACACGATAGGACAAGAATGGAGATAGTAGCATCCTAAGTCCTTCCCTAGGCCCTCCTATGTCAGGCTTGATTTCCATAGAAACAAAATAGACACATTAAACTACCTCTGAATGCATCTGGATAGACAAACAAACAATGTAGTGCAGGCCCAACCATGGGATTTCCCTATTGATTTGGCATAGATTTTACACTGGATGCCCTTCCTGTTGTTGGACTGACACAAAGAGTACACAAGCTTTTGGACCCCTGTTGCTGGATTACATGCATTTTCTTTATACTGGCACAAAGGCAGGGGTTAAAGATTCCTATGTATGATATCTTATTCTCCAATCTCTAAATACCTAAGACTTAAAGACACTTAAATTGAGTACCAAAAACGTAATAGGAGGTCTGATATTTTGAGTGTCAAAAGTTCACACATGATGTTTAAGATTATGTTTGAATTACAGTCGGCGGTTAGAGAATAATGAAAGTCCTTAAAGTGTAAGTATAGGAAATATACAATTATGTGGAATTGACATTATTTATCTAAAACGACTTCACAGTATAATTACGATCATCCTGTGAACTTTGATGTTTTCTCTTTTACATTCCTGAAGATCTTTTGTCCATTTGGCCGGGCTGCCTTACAGTACGTGAAAAGTTACCCGATCCCTTATTGAAACAAAGTGGTGACTGATGGACGCCACTGTAGACAGCCCGGGTGTGTTCAGCTCTGACCAATGAAGTTATCCAAACAGCTCGAGGTGTTTGAATTAATGCTTTAGAGCCACAAGAACCACTGCCAGAAAATAAAGATGGATGACCCGGGTCCACCAAAAACAGTCAGGGGTCAAAGGTGGCACATCACTTTACACACAGCTTTCATTGTCACTTCCTCACTCCACCTATAGTCCAAAAAGGCTGCGGTTTACATAGATGTATCGATGGAGAAAAGTCATATTGAGTTACATAAAATCTCATATGTATAGTTGGGAGTGCAATGTATCAATGATGACAGTACCATGGCAATGCTCTGCTATTCTTTACAAAAAACTAAAAAAATGACTACTGGCAGTGGCATATTCTGTCTAATATAATATGAATCAAAATGATGCAATCATCTGGGAACTAAGGATCTAAAACAATGTGTTTCAAAAATACTTTGTTATACATTATACGTTAATTATTTATTTTATTTTCAAGTTTCTTCAGATCATCTTGTTCCCACATGAATTATTTTGTCTTTACAATCAAGTGCCTGTGCAGTAGTACCCGTGCCATAGTTTGAGACCCATAAACCTTGATGGAAAAAAAGGTAACTATAAGTATAATATATTCAATGATCCACAATAGATTAGGCTCTGTAAGTATTTAGTATGGTACATGGATGTAGCTCACTGACATTGAGCTAATTGGGTTAATTAGTTCATGAGTGGCATTTAAGTGCAAGCCAAACAAAAACAAAAACATTGGTTGCATTTGGAGGCCCCACGTGTATAAATACAGCCTTTATCTGTATTTGAAAAATCATCTGTGTCAACATTTTCCCTTATTGAAATATCTCTGCAGTGCCAAAATGAAATGGCTCTCTAGTCCCCTAACCAATACCTTATGTGTTTTCCTGTGGCTGCAGCTCAAAGATATAGACTAAATAATTCATACGCTACATTGGTATTGAAGGGGAAGAATCTTATGAATCACTGGGTTTGCTTTGGGAGTTGGCTGGAATTGGTTTGTCAGCAGTCTTGGACAATAAGTGCTGAGGTCCACTCTGTGAATATATACCATTGCCATTGCTCACATATGTGCCTGTTCATTGTTGCAAATGGGGCAGCAGTGGCGCAGTGGTTAGGTGTTCTCCCTGCAACCAGAGGGTTGCTGGTTCGAATCCCTACCCGAGCATATACTGTCACTGTGTTCCTGGGCGTCTTACTCCACACTGCCAATGACTGAATGTTGTTTGGTGGTGGTCGGAGGTGCAGACTGGCAGCCACCCCTCTGTCAGAGTGCACCAGGGCATCTGTTTTAAAGTGTCTTTGAGTCTTCAGAAAAAGTGCTATATAAAACTGATACATTATCATAAGAATGGGTAGAATTGGGTGTCTCTGTGGAATGAAATCCTAACAATACCTTTTGCTAACTAACCCAGGTTTAAACCAGGTCTCAACCAGGACAAAATAAAGTCTACAGCGGGATTGAACACTAAGCTAGTTCTTAACCAAGTTTAAACCAGAATTCTACGCCAGATTTAAACCAAGCCTATGCAGGACTAAAACAGCATTAAAAACCCAACATTATAGTATCTCCCTCAGCTAGAAACACTCTATGGTTTATATACCAGGAGATTATATAGACAAAAACAACTAAATCAATTCTAAACCCGGACGGAAGGAGGACTAATGTAAACTGACTACACCAGGACAAAACCAGGTCTGAACCAAAACTAAACCAAGACTAACCCTAAACCTGATGTGAAAATGCTCTTCACCTGATAATGCTCAAAGGTAGAATGACTTTGCCACATCCTCAGAACGCCCCTAACACTCTTTTTGGACCTCAGTATTTCACATATCCTGTATACAGTCCTTATTCAGTGGAAAGAAATCCTAATAAAATTGGAAGCCTTTTTGCTGACACATGTGCGGTGGGTTTTGCCAGCTGGCCGCTCAGATGAAGATGACATATTGACAGGGGACTCCACAGGGAAGCTCCGAGCCCTGTGTCTTTGGCTGGGCCGGGGGTGAGAGGAGCCCGGTTTGGGGGTTTTGTCAGGGGAGATGGAGCCGGCTCTGATGACGCCTGTGGGCCTCTCGGATGAGGATGGATGAGGACATTTGGCTGTCAGCACCATGGAGGCCTATCCCGGCTCTGTCAGAAGTCAGAGCGGAGAGGAGGAGACATCGGAGGTTGCTTGTCTCAGAAGGCAAATGGATCTTCCAATGCAATTCCGATCAGGTCCAAGATACTAAGAAATGTGTGAGAGGCGTTGTCTGCCAGGATGTTTTAGTATTTGGAAAGTATGGAACTAGATGGTTTTGCTGAATTCTTTGAAGAACACCACAAAAACTGCAGTGTTGTGTCAGTCATTTCTAAACACAGAACATCATCAATGCCAAAAATGAATATTGAAATATTAGGGGTATCATTTGGGTTTCCCAGTGTAATATTTACAATAATATTACAGTTTTAACTTTACAATCCAAACCAAAGATTGCATTGTCAAGTCAATAGTTTTCTGTATAATCTCCCAGTCTTCCCATCGATTACTTCATGCTCCAGTGGGTGAGTTCCAATTCTTCTTTAAGTGTCTTGAAGAACACATGCTATTTCTTTTTCATTGTCTGTACTTTAGAAGTTGAGGAGGGAGCCACTTAAGTTGATTAGACTGTGTGATAAGGGCCCAGTGTGAGGCAGCCATTGATTTCACTGTCTTTCTCTGCCTGGTTTGTTCTTGTTCGGGCCTCCAGGCAGCAGCATCACTTCAGGTTTACACAACACACAAACACATCACAATCCATGGCTTGTATCAGCGATCGATATGACCTTCTACTGGAGCTCACAATCTTTCCTTGCCCCCCTAGGTTTTTGACAGCCCCCCACAGGCTGCGTGCACTGCCCACTGGGTTGTGTAGTTTTCAGCAAAAGCAATCTGCCCTCATTATCGGAGTGTTCTTTTCAACAGATAGCTGGGGGTAGCACAATGAAATAAGTCTGCTTTGTCTGAAGTATACAGCATATTGGCAAACTACTGGTATGAGATGAAGTTACGGTCCGGGAAATGATGCTGAAAAAGCTCAGATTAGGTATATGTCCCTTTAGGGCCCTCTCCCCCCCTGCTGGCCACGTCCACTTCAGCCTGTCAGACCAAGCTGGCACTAGACAGAGCAGGGAACATAGCCAAGCATGACCGCTTGTTAGCAACACAGCTAAACAACACAACTAGCACTACATGTAGAAAGCTCTCGCTACAGTTTGAGCTCCTAAGAATGCCAGTGCCTCAGCATACAATATTACTCAAACCTGACCAACTAAATACAGTTTTGGGTATGTTTTGATGAGGACACATTATAGCACGGTAGAAAGTCTAAAAGAACTTTTCAAATGAAGGAAAGAATCCAAAAATAAATGTAATAATGAATATAGCACACATGGGAATTGTAGTCAGGAATGTTTTCATTTTGTCCAGCCATGCACCGGTTCGCTAATTGGGTTACGTGGGTTCAGGAGAGGAAGTTGTCAAGCTTCAGGGGTTTTTATGCGAGCCTGGACATCCAATCACAACACGGCGCACTGACCCCGAGAGGTGATGCCCCCAAGAGGCTTTTTAAGGTACAGCTGTCTGATGAGTCACACCAGAAGCCTGCAGTTCCCAGATTGTAGGGTGATAGGGTGAGAAAAGGCAAAGGCCACACAACTTGGTATTATAGGGTTTTACAGTTTTCTTGGAAATCTGAGATACTGGCTGCAAGTGTACTCAACTTTATTAGGAAGGCTTAGTACCTGCTATAGCCCACCTGGTTCATGTTCATGGCATTTTGTGAGTTATTCATGTAATGAGTGGTTATCTGAGCTAATGCTGATTTCCTTCACAAACCACTTGATGACCTCTGGCATTTTCTGCCACAGAACGGCTACTCAGTCAGTGGGTATTCAGGTTTCAAGTTTATTTGTCATATGCACATTCAACACAGGGTCAAAAAAATGCAATGAAATGCTTTGGATCGGAAGAACCGTTAGATTCGCTAAGATAAGTCAAGTATTAGTAGCATGCAATAATAGTACATGGTAAGAAAAAGTGTGCATTCTATCAAAACATATCAGTAAACCGTTGACCCATAGTTGTATGTAATAATCCCAGTAGAGAAAATACTTGTCGGTCTACCTGGTAGCAATAACCACAAAAAGATACTGAAATCACCTTTATTCTTTATTCTGATGCCTTCAGCAAGTTTGAACATTTAGGCATGGACTTCTTCAAAATGGTGAATGTGATGGTTATTAGCTTTTTCAACTCACAAGCAGGTATATTGGGGCGGCAGTGGTGCAGTGGGTAGGCGCTCGCCCTTTAACCAGAGGGTCGGTGGTTCAAGTCCCCGTCCGAGTGCACACTGTCGTTGTGTCCCTGGGCAAGACACTTAACCCACATTGCCTATGAATGAATGTGATTGTGTGATTGGTGTTCGGTGGTGGTCAGAGGGGCCGTAGGCGCAAACTGGCAGCCACGCTTCCGTCAGTGTGCCCCAGGGCAGCTGTGGCTACATAGTAGCTGTGGCTACATAGGCTACATAGTAGCTTACCACCACCGGGTGTGACTGGAGTGAATGAATAATATAAAATAATATAAAATATGTAAAGCGTCTTTGAGTAGTTGTGAAAAGCGCTATATAAAATTGATGAATTATTATATAAAGTAGCCAGTGAGTGTATATGATTAATAATAACTTCATTTTCCCATTAATTTATTTTGTACTTTTTTCAGGGGCGGAATGGCCAGCATGAGCAGATAGATTTTTTAACCAACAGAGAGAAGGTACCATCAAAGAAGAAGACGGGCCTTGCAATTGGCATCCTTGTAGCAGTCCTCATTGTGGCAGCTGTTGCAGCATTTCTTATTTGGCTTTTTGTCTGTGAGTATAAGCCTGCGTAGCTCCAAACACAGTTACTGTTTCTGGGGTCATTTGAACAATAACAGATTAAAAAGTAACATTTGTTTGGACATTTATATATGGTAATGCGCATTTCTTGGCATAAGTGATTACAGTCCTGTCTCTGCTGTCACAGATAAGTGTGGCTTGACATCCCAAACAGTAAAGTGGTTCAAATAATCTCTCTTTGAAGCTTCTGTCCTTTGATATCAAACTAAATGTGGCTTGTTTGGACTCTGTTTTTCCCCCGTGGTATTAGAGTTTTTGAAAGCTACGACTTGCAAAAAAGTGTCACACTTATTGGCAACGCACTCTCCTCATGAAACCAGCGTCTGAACTTGAGATTGAACTGGCTGCTTTAATTGCCGTTGGAGACGTTCTCAGCAGAACCGCCATGGCCTGTTAATTTATCTATTTTTTATATAAAAGTTGTAATATTTTTCTTTTACAGTTAAAAATGCAGAGTCAGATCCCACGCTTAGTTCACATCTACAGCGCTCCGTGCAGGTGTTCAGCGGACACATGAAGCTTGTTAATCAGCCATACGACCAGAAACTAGAAGACACCAGCAGCCCAGAGTTTATGGCTTTGGGACAAAAATTAGAGTCAATAGTAAGTTCATTTTTCTACATTTACATCACTCTAACATGATAATAATTATTTGTGTGTATGTAAAAGAGAGCCACGCCTAGCACACACTAACTGCTTGAGGCTTGTTTGTGGGCGTTATTTTCTCAAACACTTGAAGGCTAGTTTGGTCTGTTGTTGATATTTGAATGTCTGACACAATAACAAGTATGCATTTGCCTTACACAGCTTAAGGAGAACTATCAAAAAGACGAACTGCTGCAGGAATATCACACCAAGTCTGTGGTTACAGCATTCAGGTGCATTTTTGTATTTTAACTGGTACAACTTAAAATGCATCACATTTAGTAAATTGCATGAATGTTTTTTTTGAATTATAGCATTTTTTTTGTCCAAAGATGCAAAGGCTTTTTTGTTTTATACCTGTCCTCAACTTTGTTACTTAACACAATGCTTTCTTCCTTTCTTTTTGCTTCTGGCTTCAGTGAAGGAGTAATAGCCTACTACTGGTCCCAATTTGACATCCCAGCCAGTGACCTGGAAGTTTTACCTCAGTTTTCCGAGGAGCGTGTGCTGGAGGCGCTTGAGGCTGGCATTAAGGAGCAGCGCAGCACACAGCTGGCTGAGGTCAAAATCCGTGAAATCACTGCATCAAGTAGGTATCTTTGTGCCAGGTCACTCGGGTGAAAGCTTTGGTGACCGCTCACAATTTGACATTTTAGATTTAAGTGAAATGAAGCACCATGAATGTAGCTCTGCAAATGGTCAATGTCTACATATATCTGTGTTGGGATTCTATCTATTTATAGTTTTGGGAGGCTGTGTGCTGATAAGATGAGAGCAGATAAGCCAAGCCTGTGCGCTGTGCCACATCTGAGAGTGCAGTTTTTATGCTGCTTGAATCCTCTAATGATATTAGCTCAGCCTTAACCTGGCCCGAGACAGCGATTTCTCTTCTTCTGTCATCTCAGCATTCTCGTTACATTTGTCTATACCTTGGCCACTTACCGAAAAGCTGGCCACACGCATGACTCAGGGCTTTTTGCTTCTCTTCAAATTTCGGTTGGTGATTTGATGCCCCAGATAGTTAGACAGAGATGTATTGGCTGGCACTATGAGGGAATGTGAGAGAGCCCAATACACACCACCAACAGCTACTAGGGGGAAATGAAACAGAAAATGTGCAGCCCAAATATTTTAGGCTCATGCATCAAATCAATCCACCTTTTGAAGTGCAGTGACCCTTTCCTTACATTTTTGCCGTTTATGTCCCTTTCTGTGTGTCCAGTCACAGATGCTCGGATGGCCAGGACCCCCGGAGCCAGCAGTGAGTACAGCATGTCCCGCTTCTATCACACAGACTTGTAATTTTCCAGCTGGCCACCTCAATGCCTGTCTGTAACAAATGACTGCTCAAGCCTGCACTGTACATGTACTTCTACTGTCAAAGAGAAGCTACTCACTGTGAAAGTTATTCAGAATGTTCTGTGTTTTATATTACTCTTGATCATTTTGAAAATACTGTGTCTAATGAATAATGTCACACAGTATTGACCCCTTAAAACGTTTGTCATTTGGAATGTTCAAAATTCCGGAATGGAGGTGCGAGGAACAAAACAAAAAACAAAAGTGAGTTCACTTAATAAAAAAAGTAGGATTTCTGGTGAGGGATAGAATATACATACTGAGCATACAATAAAACAATATTGTGGTCGTCAACATTTCTGTAAAGACAAGTCCAGTAAAACCTAAAAAAATCTGGAATTTTTCCACCAGCCATGCTACCTGTAAAATAATGTGTACATTAAACAAAGATACAATGTGAGGTACATTCACTAATGTTTCCTAACCAGGCTCTGACATCACCTACATGTAGCAGTAGAGTGGTTGTCATTTGTCAAAACCAAACACTAATTTGCAATATTTTGTGGCTAATTCTAATTTCTCCATTGGAAATATATTATGGTCTTGCCTCCAGTTGCTTCCACTTCAGAATGTAGAACTTTCTGTTTACAAACTGAAAGGGTCTATGGTCAGCAATGGTTGGCTGTTTCTTTTCTAGAGGTACCACTACAATGAATGATCTGCCTCCATCTAACCCTATCCTCTGCATTCATCTAACTTAATGTTCTCTTTGTCTTTCTCTTTTTTTAGCAGTATATTCACTATCCTTCCTCTGTATGTGACCAAAACAATTTTAATTTGGCACCTGCTCCCTAACCTTCTTCTCATTTGTTATTCTATAAGAGTGTTTCTTCACTTTGGAAGCTGAAGAAAAAGAACTATCCTTTACCTCTCCTGGTTATCCCACTGCTTATCCCTCCAAATCCCGGTGTCAGTGGCAGATCCGAGCCTCAGAGGAGAACGTCATTCATGTCAGCTTTCCCTTTTTCCACATTGAAGACGACTGTACTGATGATTTTGTATACATCTATGATTCGTTAAGCCCAGATGAGTCCCAGGCCATCACAGAGTAAGTCACACTGAGACATAATGCATTACCTACCAGACTAAAAACAGGGTATGTTACACGGGCTGCAAAATATAGTGTCAAAATTCTCTGCCCTCAAACAAAACTGCATTTCTAACTTGTTTGTCGGGAGGTTAAACCAATATATTTAGTCATTTATTTAGCCTTGAAGTTCTGAGAGAGCTGAAATATTGTTGAACAGCATTCCCAGAGGACAACTGCTTGAGATCACATTGTGTTTGACTGAATTATGGCAGCAGTAGGGTGTAGGAGTAAAAGCACTTTTGATATGGGCTGAAAACACGTTCCACCTTTATTTTTAAGATTGTGATTACAACTTTTTCAGCTTTTTTGGCCCAGCAGCTTGGGGCCCAGCTCATCTCATTTTAGCGTTAACATCTGAGACCTCTGTGAGATTGAGTTGGCTTAAAAAGACCTCTCTTTTTAACTGTGGGAAGGTGCCAGGCCGATGTCTACTGCACCGCTGTGTGTGATCGTACTTTGTCAGTGAGACAGAGGGGCATTTTCTTTAAAACTACAGACCCGTTAATGCAGCATCAACTGTAGCGCCAGGCTGTTTCAGAAACCATTACCAAAACACATTTGAGTTATCAAGTGATGCATAAAATCTTTATAATGCTATTGAGTGATGAACTTTATCCAAGGTGACATGGAGTTTATGAAAGCCATAATATAATACTCTATAATTACATTATTCTACTGGAGTTAGATGTATTACTGCTCTTGTAGTGTCATTCACACCTCCGCAGCTCTGCCTCCAGCAGTGCTCAAACTTTTTACTGATGGACCCAATGTTTGCCTTTCAAACTACAACTAGGCAATTTGTATGTAGTTTTTTGTCACATCCCTTCTTTAGTATCTACTGTACAGTATTTCCAACGTTTGTAGATGTAAAAAATAAACACTTTACTTTGTTGATTGAAATTCTGGTGCATTATACTAATTGTAATCTGTCTTACTTGATGCACACACATTTCTAATTTTCTTGATGCATCTTTTTTGCAGGAAGTGTGGTCAGCGCCCCCCGACTAACCCTCTAGAAGTAGTATCATCTGGAAACATCATGTTAATCAACATGATTACTGATGGGGAGGTCCAGCAGCCTGGATTTAATGCAATATATAAAGCTCTACCCAAATATATTGGTAAGTGCCATTTAAGACATTTAGTAGCCACTTTCTACAATACTTGGCAAAATATATCAACCAGTTATTCTATCATCATAATGTTTTCATAAAGGTATGTGGATTCTCTAGTATTCTACATCACCAGCATACACATTATACAGTATACACATTATACAGTATACACATTATACAGCATACACATTATTGTTATCTGTGGTAATCATGATATGGTTTATTTTTCAGTTGATAAATGTGGTGGTGTCCTCACTGATGAGAAGGGAGTTTTCACATCTCCACAGCACCCCAGCTTTTATCCTCCTGCCAGTGACTGCAAATGGACCATCCAGGTTTGTTCCAGTGCTCCTCCCCAAATGGCCCCCTCCTGCATTGGCAACACTCCCTCCCACCATCCTTATCCTGCCACGAGAGGAGTGCTGAGGCAGCAGTACTGAAGCCAAGCTGTTCAGTACCTCTTCTATCTTCATATGTCAGGCTGCCTTTACTGCTGCAGCCAGTGCAGGGCTGCAGTATGTTGCAGTGTTAAAATACACTCGTATGTTTCCATATTGAAGGCAGAATATAGATGTGTTACATGCATATGTGTGCATACGCGTGTGTAGAGATGGCGTGACTGGCATTGAAAATGTTTTCTTCTTTGTGCTGCAGGTTCCTGCTGGAAAAAAGGTGCGAGTAAAATTTACTATGTTCCGCATGAAAGAGCCAGGCGTGGATGTTGGTGTTTGTCATAAGGACTATGTGGAGGTTATGGGTGTCAAGTAAGCCATCTCAAACAACCATATAATTGGATGTCAAAGCTGTTACCACATGTTTCTAACATTGGTGTAAATTGACTGTTACTATAGTATCAAAACATAACATCAGTCTTTGTCTGTAACCATATATTTCCATACATTTTTACAGGTATTGTGGGGAGTTGTCGTCTTTGTCTCTGACCAGTACGACCAATGAGATGACAATCATGTTCCACTCAGATGAGTCCTACACTGACAAAGGCTTCAGGGCAGAGTACAATGCATATGATCCAGAAAACCGTAAGTCCAAATCCTGTCTAGACCACATTTACACAGTTTTGACCAAATATGGAGAGATTGGTTAGTCTAGAAAACACAGGCAGAATCTGAGTGACAATGAAATGGAGTATATTTGTTTGTTTTTTATTGGTCCATTTACTACTGTCTGTCAGGAACACTCGGTTCTCAATACTCCCTATGTTTCTTGTTGTCTCACAGTTTTGAATTAAATAAATGATGGATGATGTGAATATACAGCACTGGGCCGATATTTTGGGCGAGATGAAATGAATACTAGAAATGCTTTCAAAATCTAACTGTCTTTTGTATATTACTAAGTTTCTATACTATGACCACTATTTTCCCCTTTATATGTTCAGCTTGCCCCAACCAGTTTGCCTGCTTTTCGGGCACGTGTATCGCCAATGAGCTGAAGTGTGATGGCTGGAACGATTGCGGAGATATGAGTGATGAGGTCAAGTGCAGTAAGTAGTCTTCATTGCTCCTCAAACAAAGACCAGGCTGCAATCTGTGTTCATTTGGTAAAGGAAATGTCTGCCTTCAAGATTCCCGATGACTCTGTCACAAATATAACATAAGTGCATATTATAATGAATTATTTAATAGCATAAACATTTTTTTCTCCAGGTTGTGACAAGGATCAGTTTGCTTGTAGTAATGGCTTGTGCAAACCAAAAATGTGGGTGTGTGATAGAGTCAATGACTGTGGAGACGGCAGTGACGAGAAGGCCTGCAGTATGTATTTTTATTTTTTTTGGTACATTCAGGTTTTTTTTATTGCAATATTTTTTTGGAAAAGTCAAGACATAAACACGTCTTGTCTTGAGTGTGTTTTTTCTAATGGTTAGTGTCTTCTGTGATTGCTTTCAGGTTGTGAGCGCAATGAGTGGCGCTGTGGGAATGGGGTGTGCCTGAATCAGGATGTTGTGTGTAACGGTAAACAAGACTGCGTGGATGGAAGTGATGAGGCCTCCTGTGTAACCTGTAAGTGGCACAATTTATTTTTTCTCAAAACCAAGTCTTAAAAATTAGGAAAAGTCAGGTGACTGTCGTTTTTTTATTTTTTATGCACACTACAATTCTGATTTTCACTTCTGTAAGTAAAGGAAAATATTAGACCTCAACCTCAATCAATATGCCCAATCAATGCAATCTTCTCCTCAATCACTATGCATTGTGAATTCAAGCCTTACTTTGAAGCATGGCTGATTATAAGCTGTTTTACTGGTTAAACTTAGCAAATACTCTTAATGCTAGATTGATTTTTCTACATATTTTTTCTGCAGCTCCAGGTATCTGCTCCGAATTCAGCTTCAAGTGTGCCAGCGGTGATTGTGTCAACAAGGTCAATGCTGAATGCGACCGTGTTAAGGACTGCGCTGATGGATCAGATGAGGACTATTGTGGTACTAAATACTTTTTCACATATTTATAATTCATCTATTTCAATCGGTGCTCATTTTTACAACAGATGAAAGTAAATCTAATCTCCTCAGTGCTATTCAAACTAGATTATGAAACGTCTGCATTGAGAATCATGTTAGACTGTCTGTCAGAAAGAACCCCAGGCCTTGACGCTTGAATTTATTTATTTATTCTTTGAAAGCACGTCTATTCATCTCTGATGTTTTTGTTTTTTTTCCTCATTGAAGCCCCGGGCTGCTCTCTCTGTTTCCTTTATTCTGATCGGCTAATATCCCAGCACTCCATATTAGTATTCAAAAGATTTTTACAGCCACCGTAAGCCAGAGTCATAATGTCTTCAACTCAACCTACTTTCTCTGATCAGTCATTCTAGTCTTACCCACAAGTGTTCTGACATATTCTGGTCTCTGTTTTCTATGAATAATGGCAGAATGTGGAACAAGGCCCTATAAGCTGAACCGTATTGTTGGAGGTCAAAATGCAGACATGGGCGAGTGGCCCTGGCAGGTCAGCCTTCACTTCAAGAACTATGGACATACCTGTGGAGCCTCCATTTTGTCTAAAAACTGGCTCCTTTCAGCATCGCACTGCTTTATCAGCAGTAACCAGGAGTAAGTATTATTAAACAAAGTACAAAAATATTCCAAATGCATTGTTTTAAATGTGATCCCTTGATAGAACTAGCCTATACTATACCTGAAGTGTATGTCTTCTGTTGGCCTGTAGGTGGCACACTCATCATGTTGATTGAACTTCAGCTACTGCTATTGCCACAGCCCAGAGACTGTATTCTCTTCAATCATCCTTTGTTTGATTTTGTTAATGTTTTATTTGAGAGTAGATATGGTGAACTGATTTTCAAGATGATACCACAAGCTAGTCTGATTGAGTAAATTATGAAGTTTAGTTTGAGCGGATTGGACAGGTGCTGTATAATGTCACATCAAAACAAAATACTAGTTGCTGTCTGACTGATTAGCAAACGTTACCGCTGTATGCGTTGTATTTTAAATGCAATGCCTACTATAATCTTAAACCCCAGGCCATCTCTGTCTGACCCATTGGACTATGATTCTCCCTTGTTTGTGTGTTTCAGCAACCGTCTTCCCTCCAACTGGCAGAGCTACAGTGGCATGCAGGTCCAGTACAAGTATGATGATGTACAGCGGCACACTATTCGCCAGATCATCACCCACCCGGATTATAATTCAATGACCTTTGACTATGACATTGCACTGCTGGAGCTCAGCGAGCCGCTGGTGTTCAGCAACACCATCCAACCCATCTGCCTACCCTCGTCCACCCACGTCTTCCCTGCAGGCATATCCTGCTGGATCACAGGATGGGGCGCGATGCGAGAAGGAGGTACTACATGTGAACTACTTGTTTGATATTTATTTATTTTGTCATTAAGGGATATAGATGAAACAGACTAATAATAATAATAATAATAATTCATCAATTTTATATAGCGCTTTTCACAACTACTCAAAGACGCTTTACATATTTTGTATTATTCATTCACTCCAGTCACACCTGGTGGTGGTAAGCT
>JAVQKC010079625.1:0-11140 GCA_036025475.1 Philypnodon macrostomus | reverse complement strand
ACGTGTCTTGTAGGCTGTTTAAGTAGTTTTATCCGACCGCCGACTACAGGAAGTAGTCGAAACATGTAAAGCAGATAAACAAAAGCTCTCTGTCTCACAAAAAGAACCTTGAAAACAGTGGATCAGATTCAACATTTGTGGATTTTTTGGGGGATATTTCTTGTAAAAGTCCCATAGAGTTAATACAGAATTCATCATTTCAACACCCGTACTAATGCTTTCTACATCCTATGAGCATCTATGGTAGCCCAACAGGGACAGGGCATTTTCTGTGAACAAACCTAGAGCAAAGAAACACACAAAAACAAAATAGATTATCATTTCAAAAGAGAAACAATATATTTCTCCTTTGAATGGTGCTAAATAAATCCCAGTATTTGTGCAGAGATGGTTTCGTACGGTCTTCCTCCTGCGGTGCCAGTTCTGTGTCTGTAGTTAAATGGGAAGTTCTGAGATCAGGGCCGGAACATTATTTTATCTTTTTGTTCCATTTCAATCAGCTAAACTGTGGGGTTCTATGCAGCGTTTATATCGGTTTGTTTTGTTGTTCAGAACATTTTTGGGAAATACTGGTCCAAGGATAAAAAGTGATTCTTCTGCACTGATGTGGCTTAGAAATGAAGAACTCATTTCACCAGTGGTACCAGTGCAAATGTGTGTGTTAACAATGTAACGTGCAGATGTCAAAACAGGTGGATTTTTATGACATTTTCACAAAATATTAAACACAGGATTTTGAAGTGGATTTGTCAGGAACTATTGGAAATGCCTCAGTCATTTACTTTAGTGTATTTTGCTGATGATATTTTACAATGTATATCCCACAAAATATTTTATGTTTACTAACCTTCAAGCACTTTTGTTTTGCCAGCTAGAATATTTTGTATTCAAATTTGGTTTGAAAATGATCAAATAAATCACAGCTCAGGAGATTGAAGGCTTTCCATACATTATAATAATTTGGTGCCTAATGATGTAAAGGGTGGTGTTCTTAAGGGAGGGTTTGTTGGTTCAGCTGTGGACAGTGTTTCCTCAGGGATTTCTGCTGGACACTTTCTATGGGCTTACGCACGGATGATGGGTCTCAAACTAACACAGCGTTTTATCAGAGTTAGTCATTGGAAGGAGAAGTAAATTCATCAGTTTTCAGCAGTTGTGTGTCCAAAAATATATGGTGCAAAAAAAAAGTCAAATACATATATTGAATAAACTAGAGCTTTTTGCCGACGCATCAAATCCTGTGAGGCAAGTAGATAAAGTGTTTATTGTTCCTGCCCAGCTCAGAGGTTATGGGTTCAATACTCAGTTTGGCCGACTCTCTCTTTAGGGAGGATTCTGCATGTCCCTCTTAAGGTTAGGGTACACTTTATTGCCCTTGTGGGAATATTTGTCCATCAGGGTCTCTGCCTCTCCAGATGGTGATTGCTCCGGATGTACCTAGCTGGAGAATTAGTCTATTGTCCATGTTGTCCATGTTGATGGGTGAAACAGGGGAAAGCACAGAAAGGGCCTTTGGCTCAAGGCTCCAAGAAACGAAAGCTTAGTCGAAAAAGTGACTTTTACTAATTACATCAGAAGAAAAGAGAATCTCTCAAGCACAGACATTCAATACATTACATTTAGCTCCCGCTGGTATAGCCATGGAGAGACACCTATTGACTCTGAGACTTTCCTTCAACTGTCATTGGATGATTTGCCTCATTGACACTTAACCCGTCCTTGTCTCCATTGTCTGTGTTCACTGGTGTATAAACATTTGTAAATAGAGGTAGAACTGGCCCATCCCCATCCCTCCATACACCATCCCTCCATACACCATCTCTCCATACACTATCTCTCCATACACCATCTCTACCAACTATTCTCATTTCAAGAAGTGTCATCAAAGCAACGCATTATGAGTGGTTTCCCTGACAAATGGCTGCATTTGTTCTTGAACTTTTCATCAGCTTGAGATGTGTTGTTATGGATAGTTTAATCAGCGAATAGACCAGAAAACACATCCGTTATTAAAAGCCGTTCAGCTCCAGTCACAGCCCGACCCATCACAGCGAGCCCTAACATAATACTATTTTTGATTTATTTGTCTCTTCCCCACCAATCATCTGAATCTCCACGTGTGATTGCTTGTTTTTGGTTGAGGAGGTAAACATAATGGAAAGTATCTCCATTACTTGAGTTAATTTTCAAGCCCCAACATTTTGAGCGAGGCCCGTCTGAACTCATAGTTATCAGTCAATTGCAGAGATATGTGCCGTCGGTACGGCTCCAAGACACTGCCTTAATTGACAATTAAGGGCACCCTTGGTCTCATCCGGCCGAGCTGATGATTTCTATATTAACAGAGCATAGAAATGACTCATCCATGTAATGATTGGGAGTTGAGCGTTGACCTGGAGCGACGATCTGTCTTAGGCTTCGAAAAATGTTTCATTAAACTCTTATTACCTGCCAGCTGATTGCCCCTCGATTTCATCAGCAGCAAAGTGAATATTGCTTCATTATTCCAGGATGGTATGTGACAACTTTTGTATAACTGTAAATGAAAACTGTTGGTATGCAGAATTAATATGATTTGCATTTTATAATATGAAAATACAATACTGTGGCTTTTTTCCAGGCGCTCATTCATTCGTTCAACAGCTCTACCGTTAAGACACTTCATCCACCTTGCCTCATATGAATGGTGTAAATTCGAGGTCAGAATTCCTTGGTAACATCTAAAGGAATCAGGCTGCCGTAGAATAGACACTTGGACTTTTGTGTTACTAGCTGATATTCGATTTTGAGTTAAGACCTGCAGTTCAATCTGTGGTGAGGGCTGGTTGTTTGCTGAGCCCGGACCACCCCCGTGAAGGAACCCGAGCGTGCTGCTGAGAAGGCTGGACTGCACTGTGTCTAAGCACCACACTGGTCACTGAAAGGAGGTCAGTGGAATAATCACATCCGACTGCACACTGCCACAGAACCGCTACAAGTGACCGGCTGTTGGACAAAGGCTGTGTCAGAAAACACTCCCTAATCACAGTATAGTGCAGTATAGGCACTTGTGGAGTCTGAATGAATTTCCATCCACCCATGTTTATTGAAGTGATGTCTGGATGAGAATGGTGGTGTGACGTTGGTTCTGGTTCTGCCGATGATAGCAGGTTAGACTAGTGGGTGTTCCGTATCTGGTGTCCATTCAGGTCTGATTGTGGGCGTCTGGAGGCTGGAAGACAAAACATGAGACATTGAAGGAAGGGAGGGTGGGTATGTCGGGGAGGGAGGGTGGGTATGTTGGGGAGGGAGGGTGGGTTGAGAGAACAGTGTCTGGTGGTTTTGGTGGTTATAAGTATGGCTTATGGGTAACTTAAAGGTATGTTTAAGGTGGATTTGAGGCGTGGTTAACGTCAGGTGGAGGTGTGTTGCAGATGTGGTCCTGCTCCTGAACCTATGTTACCATATCAACATCATTTGAGTATGGCTCAATAAATAGAGCATTTACCCCCGAACTAGAAGATCCCCATAGTTCCTAGATTTTTTTTTTATTATTTTAATGAATAATGCTTTTGGTGTAAAATGATTTTGGGGTAATAGTACCTTCCACCCCTGGATCTACTCACCCCACTAGCTTACACCCACCTCCCACAAGTCATCTCTGCATTTCTTGATTTGAAAAGGTCAGTGTTCAGCCTGAGCTTACACCATCATAGACTCCCCCCCAAAACAGCTGCTTACAGAGGGGCTTCTGAAGACACAGCTGCCGGCACCTTTTCTCCAAAGATTCAATAGAAAATGTTACTGAGCGTCCTAATCAACACTAAATAGCTTCTATGAATGGTGGAAGTGTGGTAAAAAATAAAGCTAGTCTAGAATGAGCGCAGATGTTTTGGCTTTTCACAAGTCTAGTCAAGAATATAAATCAGCTGCAAGTGTGACTGGAGAAGATGGGTGTGAGAAATAAAAACACGTTCAATAGTGGAGCTTCTTTTAGTAGTAACGTCATTAAGGCAGAAACTGTTCAACATCATTTTGGCCATAATAGCGTGATAAATGAACGATCCAATGTTGCAGACCTCCAACAAGGCATTTGCAATGGTTACGAATATAGTGCCCAGATTTTGACCTTCCACTAAATGTAAAAGTTAGAACCTTTATTGACCCCTTGTGGCTGAAGTTAGTATCTTGCTATCGTTCAGCTGTTTTTTTGCACAAATTCCAGTAAATTGATGGTGTTTCAAATCCACAACATGTTTTGGCTAAAATACTGTAAACATATAACCTCTGCCACTGCTCTGCTACAAAATAAAAGTCCTAAAATATAACTGTTATTTTTATACATTTCTGCTGCAGTGGTGGAGCTGAGATGATGAAAATGAATTGTCTCACTATTTATCCTGGGTAAATTAATTCATTTTTGTTTTTTTGTTAATCAAGTTAGATTTTCAATGGAGAATAATGACTTACACAATCTGCATTCATTCTTTTGGTAATGAAAAAATATCATTTTTAAGCTGTAGAAGAACATGATATAATGCTCCAGATATGGCCTTTATTTCTGTTCATTGTCACAATTTCCTGAACACAGTATATCATCTACAAACATTGTGATAATTAGTTTGCTGCTTAGCTTGAATGAAAATGGTCTCCTGCCTCTTATAAAAGAGGTTGAGGGTTTGATTCTGACTATAATCCTGTATGAAGTCTGCATGTCCTCCTTGTGTATTCCAGCTTCCACTTACCTCCCAAAAATGTACGTGCTTGGAGAATTGTTGACGGTGAATTGGTGGATGAATGTGAGTTGTCTGTTTGTCTAAGTCTTTCTACAAGTTAAAAATTGCTTGTAGAGATGAAGATGTAAAGGCGACACTCGTTGGGCACCTGAGCATTCCTCTCTGTATCGTGGTTCAAAAAGACAAGACTTATCTGATGAAGTCTGCGAGCCGAAACACAAGCCAAAGACAACTGTATAACTGAGTGTGCGAGGTCATCTTTACATGTTTGTCTATGTCTTTCTGTCAGCCCTAATTGACCATTGTCCATTCATTTTATCTGACCTAAGGCCCATAGTTGCTGGAATAGGCTTCAGCTAAATGGGACCCAAATGAGAAAGAGTGAAGATATCAAGCTGTTTTGGAGCTAACCCATACGATAACCATAATGCTTATCTCAGCAGTTCATATATACGGCTGATGCCATCCAGCCCCTCACATTACTAGAGTTTATACTTTACATCTTTTTTGCTGGAGTTCCACAAAGTTCAGTTCAACTTCTGTTCAGAGTTTTCCAGAACAAACCTATTGATGCTGGAGGTTCATTAAAATGTATAGAACTAGAGGCTGAAAACTTGAGGTGATATTTCCACAAATTTATGGGACCCATGAGAAGTCAAGAAGAGTTAATTATTAATTTTAACAGTGTACAGGGCTGAACAAGTACATTTTTCTTATATTAGTCTACTTAAGTGTTCCTTGTATCTGTTCATTTGGTAAAGGTGTTTCAAACAATGGGATTTTTTTATTGGACAGTAGCTCACTCTGTCAAAAACATCCATAAAGAGAATTGTGTTTGAAATGGTGAATCATAAAAATTGGACTTGAATGTATAGTTAAGCCATACTCCTGTTCTGTAATAACTGGAGTCTGGAGGTTTGAATGTTGAAAGTAGTCAAGTTTAACTTTAGTCCCTCCCCTGCATCTACAGCAACATCAAATCGAGTTCGTCGGTCCTATCAAAATTTTGAAAAAGCAGAAAAATGGCCAAAAAATGTGTTGAGTTGGTCAAAGATTTGATGTTGCTGTAGAGGTCACAGAAGGCACCAAAGTAAAATAATAATCATGACAGATTAACATTACATCATAGAACAGGGTCAAATACTCACTTTTTAAACCTCCTGACTACAGCGTTCTCTGCCTGTCCCCACCCTGACATAAGCACAGATGTGAGGTCGGAGGAGTCCCATCAGGCGCTCCGATCCCTCCGGCTAAACTCTGACTGGAGGATGCCCACTGACGCTAACATGATGATTGGTGGCATCCATGGAGCTCTCAAGTATCCAGGCCCACTGAGATCTATGTGTTTTATATCTAGGCACAGTACATCCTTGCCCGCTATGTGCTGTATCTCTATGGAGCTGCTCTTTACTGGACTGCCATGGAGTCAAAGAGGAGCAGATGTCTATGGCCCTGACGCAGTTTTTAGTCTGATTACACAGCGCAGCTTTGATTAACTCCCAGCCATTGTTTTTGAAGCACATCACGCTTCACCTTTGCATTTGAAAGCTATATGTTCTTTTTCTCATTTTCCAGAAGTGGCTGGCTCAAATGGGCCCTGACGTGACTCTGATAGCTCTCATGCCTCAGGGAAGCACATGTGTGATTGACAGGAGGTGATTGAAGTCTGGATGGAAAAAGACAATGGAAGCAAAACAACCCATTATTTTACAAGAGGCTGTGTATAAAGGTACAAGCTGTGAGATAACACAAGGGTGAAAAGGGGTCAAAGGTGGGGGCAGGCCAAGCTAACACCCTCTCACGGGAGTTCGAAAGGTCACCTATGATTAGTAACTTACCTCTTGTTTGTGGCACTGTGGTATTATTATTATTATTATTATTATTATTATTATTATTATTATTATTATTATTATTATTATTATTATTATTAGTTTATTAGTGAGTTTGTATTCTTACCAAGTCGTAGGTTTGGCTGTTGCTTCTTAAGGAGGAACGTAACAAATTTCTCACGACCCCGGGGCGAGCTCTGTAGGCTCAGAAAACGAGCCGCGCACTCTACCGATGGAGCTAAACCACGGCCCAAGAGGGGAGGTACCAGGGGACTAGATCATCCACAGTTCTATCTTCATCAGTGCTAGATAACACACACATTGTTTTTGCACAGTGCTGTTAGGTTAATGGATATATGACAAATGCTGCTACAAAAATTGAAATATTTTACTGAAAGTGCATTCCTTTCGTATGTTCCTTCTATGGTTCTATGGGAACAATCATCTGCACTTTGCCAGCTTACACTATCCCTTTATAGCACTGAAATAGGTCTTTGTTTTTCACATTTTCTGTGAGTGTTTGTCCTGATGTGACACTGATGGCTTTCATGGCTTGAGGCAGCACATGTGTGATTGGGGAGGTGATTGAAGTGTGGATGGAGAAACAAATTTATAATGTATAAATGTACAAGCCGCAACATACGGCACACAACGGCCCGACTGGAGTGAGGTCAATCCAACAACAGCTCACGAGAGTTAGCAACAATACCCGATATTCTACACAGAGCCCAGCGTCCACCTGAAAGTCCATCCTATTACAGTATTAATGACCACACTGAAGGATAATGTGTGATGGATCACCAATCATACTGCCTCCAAATGGCACGGGCCACATAAATAATAAAGTCATTTAGATGCAAAATCCATGGTAAGCGGATTACGAAGGCACTGGCACTATAATCAATCGTCATTCCGGGCCAAACATGAGGTATATCAAGCAGCACTGGATATGTAAAGTGTACCATAGACCGGGAAGGGACGAGAGATGGACGGACGGGAAGTTAAATGTTTGATATATGCACGAACGGATGGAGCAGGTCTTTATTTATTCTTCTGAAAATGTATCATAAAAGCTTTCTCCTTCAATTATAGAATTTCAGTATATCAGTTTAACCAAATATAAACAGAACCTTTGAATACGTTATGATAGACACTAAGAAGGGTCAGGCTGCTTACTCTGGTACTAAATCTATGACTCACCTCACTTGCACAATGTATCAGAGTTTGTTTGAGGAAATATTCACACACCTTCGGGTTATTTAATAGATTTTTGGTTTGGGCGAAACATCAGCCTTCAATGACACCAGAAATAGCACTTTTCCAGGACTGCATTTGAATAGCTACTTATGGTTGTGAGCACTTCAGTGAGTATTATGGCTTGATTAAACCAACTACACAAACTCATGTGTACTGACAACATGTTGTGATGCATGTTTGCCTCCATCACACAAGCTTTACTAAGTGAACTTTTGATAACAGACGGAGAATAACTAGGTATCATTCATCACAGACAGATACCGTCCAAATATTACTGTTTGGATTACAGTCAGGTCCGGACCAGAGTCTCAGGTGGGAAAGCTCCATCAGACTATGGTTCGGGCCAAACAGCTGGGGGGGGAATGAGCGAGAGAGAGGTTGGTTCTCAGAGGGTTAAATACCTCATGGAATGTCCGATAGTTCAGTCTTTAAAATGGTGGTGTGAAAGAAGAGAATTCTAAGTGAGGACCCTGGAGAGGACCTTGTTGAGGACCTTGGTGAGGACCTTGGTGAGGACCTTGGTCAGGACCTTGGTCAGGACCTTGGTGAGGACCTTGGTCAGGACCTTGGTGAGGACCCTGGTCAGGACCTTGGTGAGTACATTGGTGAGGACCTTGGTCAGGACCTTGGTCAGGACCTTGGTGAGGACCTTGGTGAGGACCTTGGTAAGGACCTTGGTCAGGACCTTGGTGAGGACCCTGGTGAGGACCTTGGTCAGGACCTTGGTGAGGACCTTGGTCAGGACCTTGGTGAGGACCTTGTTCAGGACCTTGGTCAGGACCTTGGTGCGGTCTCAGATTACATTTTATCACATTTCTGAAATTATTAAGTTGGAAAGTCAAACAGGATAACTACTATTCACCACTTTATCAGTTTAATGTGGTTTGTCATGTCAAGTGATCGTAACAATCGACTTTAGCATGAGCGTCTGTTGTCTCCCTGTAGTTTAAACAGAGGCTCTTAACTAAGCCAAGTTGGATCGCTTCCAAATCTAAAATGTCAACATACCAAGAAGTCATTCCAAATGTGGTGAAAAGGAAAGGTTAAGAACATCTTCAGAGCCTAGTGGAGCAGAGAGGTCAATGCCTCGAAGCTAGTTTGGAGCAAAGCACTACTAGTTTTATCAATTAGATGTGGTCATAAGGTCATAATAGTATCTCAACTTTATATGTTCCTCAAAAGTGGAGGAAATATTGAACTCTCTGTTGAGAACATTCACGTGAAAGATAAAGTTGTGCTGAAATCCACACTGCTACTTAACCACGCTGAATATTACAGGCTTAACATTAGACGTGAGCATCAAGAGAGAATTTCCCTTTAAAGTCTATCCAAACCGCATGTATCGCCTCCTCCTGCCCCATGTAATTCTTTCCATCAGTCACGATTAGTATTCCACGACCGTCTTCGAATTTGCATATATAATTCCAACTATGTCTACAATAGCGGCACGGCTCGCTAACTTCAGTTTGCGAGCCAGGTTTGGTCGTGGCCTTTGGGGTATTGCATTAGGAGATGAGCCGGCCAATTCTTCTTGATCCAGTGGACTTTGCTTTGCCAGAGAGAGCCCCATAAGACTACCCTCTGTGCCTTTGATGTCTAGCGTTTGCATGTGTGTGGCGGACGAGCCTATGCAGATTCACATAAATCAAGGGCCCAATCTGAAATTAAAAATGAACGGTGATGTGTCTTTGTTTTGCCGGGGTTTGGTGGCGGACATGTTGGTCTTGTCCTTGTGCGTGATTAGGATGCACCACGGTTGCTCGTCTTCACGCTCATTAATCACCCTCTGAGAGACTGCACACACGGATGGAGCATTCACAGTGGGCCTTGACCTAAGAGGACTACACAAAAACTGTACAGAAGATCAGGTAAACATAGAAAGTAAACTAGCATAGAATTGCAAATACCTAATGAGATCGTACGTGTACTTTTGAATGTGTTTGCAGAGCTGGGTAGAATAGGCAGTGGATTTACTCAAAATGATGGTACTCAAGTATATATAAAAAAGTACTGACTGAACAGCAAGTCATATATATTTTTAATGTAGTTATAATATAAGCCAGGGCATTTATTTTTGACAAATGAAGGTTCAAGAATTTTCAAAATGATCCAAACCACTTAACATAACATAAAGCACCTAGATATAGTTGCCATTGCAGTGAGTGGAAACTATACAAGTGTAATTGCCGAACTACATAATAATGATTTTTGTGTTCATTGCTCAGTCGACAATTGCCTGAACAGGAACAGAGAATCACACAATCCTCCAGCTCATAAAAAACACAGTTCATTCTCCTATACTCAGGCCATTCTCACTTTTACATGTCTAAGCTAGCTCACACTCAACGACAAGAGCCAGTGCATAACTTCAAATCATGACTGTTTTGGGAAGAATTTGAGAAGATTGCATTAATTTCCTGTAAAGCCCAGAAAACATCTATATTCCCAAAAATGATCAAATGCAGACGAAGCTCAATTTCCTCGAGGTCAGTCAAAACTTAGTATCCTTTGGGTTTTAGCACTCCCTGTTTGTATTACACATCGGCATGTCCCTTCAAGGCTACCGTAAGTGGTCACATTATTGAACGAGAACACATTGTTGGGGAATTGCATATCTAATGTTCCTGCCCTCAGTAAAATGCAGAAGTGGTATCTGGGACAGGCCGTTTTTGGTGTGCATTTGCTGCTGATCATTATTTTTGTGTGCACACTTTTTGGCGTCAGTGTATTTCTCGACTCCTGCTCCATTGTACCTTTTCAGATCAATGGAGTCTGTTTCCTTTTGTTGAAACAGTACCTACAGATTCTTTTGAGCTGTGAATATGCTTTGATAAGCTCACATTTCTTTCTGTGTGCTGCCTGCTCGCGGTCGCTCTCTCGTTCACACACACTGACACTGCCTCAGCCGGGCCTGAGCGGCGCGGTGGACAGAGTGAGATGGATTACTGAGTGGGTTTTGGCAGGAGCGTCCACGGCTAATTCTCTGATTTGAAACCTGGGTTCAGCAGCCTCAAAAACACTGAGCCGCGAGTCACAACGAGGCTCACAGGGATGCAGCTTTGTGTGAGAAATGAATGGAAGTCAATGTAATGCCAGTCTAGGTACAGTTGGGTTTTGTATATACCTACAATGGACGATTCAGTTAATAAAACAATAATAACAATAATAATAATAATAATAATAATAATAATAATAATTAAAGCCGCGAGCGGCGTCAAACGGCCCTCGCTCTTGGCCACCCACTGCCGGCCTCCGCGACCCCCCGTCACGCGCCAAAGTGCCCCCCCCGCATCAGCTTGGCCCATTGACTTTGTTGATTTGGAATGATTTTCATGATGC
>JAVQKC010079617.1:0-11026 GCA_036025475.1 Philypnodon macrostomus | reverse complement strand
GACCAGCCAAAATGCTAACTGTATACTAATCAGTACATTTAATAAACATACAATGTGAGGTACATTCACTAATGTTTCCTAACCAGGCTCTGACATCACCTACATGTAGAGAGTGGTTGGCATTTGTCAAAACCATCTTCATTTGCAATATTTTGTGGCTAATGCTCATTTCTCCATTGAAAATCTATTATGGTCTTGCCTCCAGTTGCTTCCATTCCGGGACTTTGAAAGGGTCTATAATGAATGCTGTACCACTCAATTTAGTTGAGGGCTGCAAATAGAAAATGGAGAGTGAGATTGTTCTGCTTGTAGCTAGGTAGTGGTAAGGCAGAGGGTTGTTAGATGGTTCTGCAATTGCGGTTGTGATGGAGGTGGAGAGTGAGATGGTTCTGGTGCTGAGGTGGTGAATGAGTGAATGAACAATCAACACAGAAAAGTAAAGTCACAAGGGATGACAGAAATTAGTCTTGGTGGTTGGATTTGCTGGACTGTATGAACAGGATCCAGCTCTACATTACAAAAATTGGTAAACGATCCTAAAAAGTGTTCATCCGAAGGTAAAACGGTGTATGACACAAAAACAAAAGGCAATTGAATGATGTGTTAAGTTACTTAAAAATCCTTATGAACCCTTAGAGATGTAGAAACTGGCAAAACTATAAAAGGCATGCCCCCTAACGATGCAATCAGAGCCTCTGCCCAGGCCTGACACATGGTGGGTGATGGCAATCTATCAGTCACTCGGCTCACACTGCGAAACATAGAGGAAGCACTAAAGACCAAGGGACCAATGGAACAACTACGGCACAATGCTTCATTTCACCACAAAACTTTCGAAACTTAATTCTTATCTCAAATCTAATTGTTGTATTCACTTCTCTCTGTCTTCCTGGAAGCCCACACATTGTCGGGAGCCCGGAGGAGCGGCTCTGATTGGATGCTGTACCCCCGCAGGGCTGCATCCGACTGACCTACGGGGCTTGTGATTGGTGTGTTTGCTAATCAGAAGTGGCAGCCTGATTACACGGGTGGTCTGGAGAATAAAAAGCCATAGTGGGAAACCTTGGAGTCACCTTACACATGGATGAAAAAAAAATGTCTAGTGTCAGCTTGGATGAATTTGTGTCACATTACACCAACTGCTACGTGGGAATTACCTCCCAGCTTCTGTTCTATCGAGAGCCGGAGCAGATGAATCAACAAGCAATTTCTCTAACTGGAGGAGGGTGTAATGAGTTTGGGGTCTCGTCGGCAAAGAGCGATGAATATAATTGCAAATGGCATTTTTCTTCATGTGTAAATTAGATTTGCTCACACTGATGCAATGTCTTGTAAATTATTTTTTTTCATGGGGACGAGAAGTGAATCTATCATGAGTAACTGTATATGAGCAAGTACGTCTTTAGAGTTAAACAAAAATATGTGGCAGACAAGAAAACATTACATTGTTGTGGTTTATGCAAATAGCAGATTCTACAGCTCCACATTTTAAGTTATAAATACATTATAAATTATCAAACACACATACATGATTAAAATCAACTTAAGTGTGTGTAGGAGTATGTGAACCAACAACCCTGATTTAAATTCTGTGACCATGCTGACACATTTTCAATTTTTTGTTTCTGTCTATTTATATTAATCCTCATGTGTTGTAGGGGACGTTGTCAGCCACTTGGGGTAATTCATTGTAAAAAAAATTTGGCCAAAACTTCAAATTGTATGATTTTTGGTGACAAACTTTAATTTCACATACATTTTGAAAATATAATTTCAAGGTAAAAAAAATATAATTTTTTAAAAACTTTAAATTGACTTTGATTATAACAACTTTTTCTTTACAGCTCTGTTATGACGCTAGATAACCCAGCATTTTTTATTGTTGGTGTTTTTTCCATGTTGAGAAGATAGAAAAATGAGCCCCTTAGGTAGGCATGTGTGAATAAAGACTTTCTGTATATTTGATTCTATGGGGAATATCAGTATCTGTGATATAGGGTTTTCAATTTTTTGTAGTTTTGATTAGAAGAGAGGAGGTAAAGATTTATGCAAAAAATTATGATAATGATCTAATATCTGTTTCATTTAGGGTGTGTTAACAGCCACCAACCACAAAATATATGTTTTTTAACAATGCATGAGGGTTAAGATATTTAAACTACTGTATATTCAACCCGTCCCTAATGCCTTGTTAGGTCTTGGCCCACCAGCTGGGAATCACTGGGAAATCAGCTTCAATTTTATTCATCATTTTCATGTAATGAGTGTCCTGTAATTAGTTAATGAGAACAAAAGTTGTATAGTGTAAAATCTATAGGCCTATTATATTATATGCATCATTCTTCTCTCTCCTACACCATCTTTCTTTGGGAGAGGACCCTACCCTGTTCTCTGCGGCAGTGAGAGTATCAGCTCCAGAAGGCTCCAGTCAACGTTATGAAAGCTCTGTGGGTTCGGCGTGAAAGATCAGCACTTATAAACTGTGGACGTTTTGCTGTGTACAGCTTTGTCGAACATGCCAGCTTTAGCCTCTGGTGACAGCGTACATGCAGCGTTTACCCTTTAAGGCCAGTATCTCCACAGTAATAAGGTAACCATGTGCTCACAATGGAGTAATGTACAGCTTTGACGACTATCAGGGACTCGCACAAGCGTTAACATTTTATTAGCAGACCTTGGAGGCTGTGGTGATGTATTCTGTTTCATCAGCTTTAACACTTTGGCTCCCTGATGTCTTTTTAAAAGTCAATGCTCAATAGAGAATATATGAGGTGTGTCCGTCTATAAAATGTCACTATTAAAATTTCCTATAAAGAAATGGTCTTTCATGGTCCTCTGCTACTGATATCTCCTCTTCATCTTCTTCCAGGGGCTTCTCAGCCACGCCTGACTGAGGGGAGAAAATGAAAATAATCTGGCTTTCAGGAAGAGAGATGTATGGGGAGGAAGTGGAGCAAAGCCAGGGCCGTGTGATTGGCCGATGAGACGGTCCAAAGGGTAACTCCTGGCCACACCCCACTGCATACACACACTGTTTGGATAAGGCTGATGGAGGCTGTTTAGATTGCATTGCACTCTGGGGGCCCACCAGGTTATTCACACATCATATATTTACACCATTATTGCATGCACTTCATAATACTTTAAGCAGAGAATAGAGAATAGAGAAATGATCTATAGTATATAGGGAGTTGGAAGATCAACAGTTTGATTGCCTCTGAGCAAGACATCCTCACCCACCTTGTCTATGTATGCATTGTTAGTATGATTCTTATGGTATGTTTGGTGTAGAGCCCCTGGCTGCATCAACATCTCTGTCCCAGGGAAGCTGTGGCTAGAGGTAGCTTACCATCACCCAGGATGACTTGATGAATGATTAGCTCAATTGTAAAACACTCTGCTTACAAACGTGATGTATAAATATTGTTATAATAAAAATGCACTGACATGTTGACCACCATTAACATTTTGAGCGAATCAGAAGCTCTTTCCACACCTTCTGCACACAAAGGGATTATGTATTGAACACCATGAACCTGATGCTCTCTCTCATATTGACACCTTTTGCTCTGAGGGAAAAGGGGGAATGAATACCACAGATCATTGGCAAAACATTGTACTGCATCTGCCTGTAACAAAGACACATTAGTTTCACATTTTTAATCACAGCTACCAAACAATACACCACATGGAGCTGAATGTCAATAATGCATCACAATGTGCGTGTGGGCAGCTGCGGCAGAGATGGCTTTTCTTTCCGTTCAATTGAGTTTGCTGGAGAACAACGGAGAAATATTGCAGACATTATCTCATCAGTCATCACACTGCCATGTCGTGTACAGCTTGTCTGAAGTGAAATCACCCGGCAAGGTGAGATGGCGGGACACCTATAGCTCTAAAAGTGATGATCAGACAGGATTGACCCACCACACACCCACATACCCAGATACACACAAACACGTACACACACACACCCACATACCCACATACACACAAACACGTATACACATACACACACACACACACACACACACACACACACACACACACACTGCAAAACCAAATAAAGTTTGTACTCAAATGTGCTAGATAGTTACATGGTAAATGTCCTAGATATGCTCAAATCCAAATATATCAAGAAGAACACATTTTTGTATTATTTTGTTGAACACAGTGAGTTGTGTTTATCAGTGATTTTATTTTAATTTTTATACAGGAATGCCAAATATTTATTCAGTTTACACATGTTTTTTTATTGACCGCTTTTTATTTTTAATATACATTATATTATATACACATGCTGTATTTACACATATAAACAAGAAGTAAATTAACTTGAAAACGAGTGGGAAGAAGGCAAACATTTTACTCCCACCCCCTCAATTCAATTCAGAAATTTTTAAATGCATATGAGTCATACATTAAAAAAAATTATTAAAACTGCATTTGACGGACATTTAGGAAATTAAATATTTGAGGTAAAAAAAAGGGAGTGGGGGCAATCAGTTACCCCAGTTAATTTGAGTTGAATTTATGTGTCAGGTTTTACAGTGCACAGACACACTTTAGGCTGGTGCATCTTCTGTGGGCTTGCGCCTCCATTTGCCGGAGTGTCCCTGGGCTCAGCAAAGCATCTGTCTCAATCAATGAGGCCAATAACCACAGGCTCCAGACAGCTTGTCCGTCTGCCACTGTGTTGTCTCTGACATTCACTCTGCCTGGGCCCGGCTGAAGTTACCAGCTGATGAAAGCCCCCACTCAGCAGCAGCTCAACACCAGAAATCATTATTAAAGCTTGTGGGCCGATGGCGTCTCACACAATGCAATTATATGTCTCGAACACTTGGTCTGTGGTCTGACATAGAGATGGTGCAGTGGTATCTGTGCAGTGAGGTATGTAGGACTCAAGAATGTGTGATAATAAACGGGGACCATAATTAAACTGTGCAAGGAAAAACATACTATGCCAATTCTACGTTTCTACAGTTACCTGGAAAATCTGTATGCTGAGATGCTAAGAAGAGCTAAAAATTCTTGGTTTCATCTTTTTATGTAGATGATGTAGGTGAAAAAAATAAGCAGAGCGGAAAGCATATTGTAAAATATTAATTTAGAATTCCAATTATTTCCAAATGTTAAAAAATGCATACTATTCCTGCCCCTAGACCTAGTTTTCTAGTAATTATGAACTGTAGCATAAAAAAATATTTGGTTTGTGTGGTTTGTTGCTTGTCGGTAATTTCTTTAGAGTTGAATAAAGAAACTGAATTCTTCTGAAAGCTGTACAAAACCAAAATGAAATAGCCTGGCAGTAGTATGTGATTAAACAGAAACCGTAGCTGCTCGAGAGGTTGTCAGCACAGAGGGCAGCCATGCAGCGGATTCAGCTTTGAAGCGCATGCCAGCTTTGGGTGCCCGTGAGATCCATCAGGCCGACAGGATGGAAGACAGTAAGCTGCAGAAAGGAAGTGAACACGGTGAAGATAAATGCCTCCATGATGCCTGTTGGCTCGTTGTGGCCCTCCCACCGTTGCCGCCGTAGTATGGTTGGGCAGCTCTGGTAGGAGTACGTCTCGTCTTTCCACTCAGGTGAAGTCAATGATTTTCTGGTAAATCCCCTGGAAAGCTGGAAGGAAGCATACTGGAAAATGTTGAACGGTTTGTCTGTAAGAGCCACTTAGGTGTGACTTGATTTAGTCCAGTGGAAAGAGTTCATGAGCTCAGAAGGTATAGTGAGGAAGCAGCACGACCTCATCCTCATGAGAGTTATGGGTCATTAAGTCAATGAAATGAAACTTTGTGTTGGTAATGCTTTGTCCCTGAACAATATGTTATGCTAAAATTAACCCTGACTGCTAATGGCACCCCCCCAACCCTTGTGTACTGCCAATGTCCTTCATGAACTTTTCGATTTCAGAAGACCATTGCTGCATTTGACTCCACTTCACAAGCTTGACTTGAGTCTTGAGTGTTCTAAAAGCTAACAAAGTCTGCATAATTGCCTTTTGAGTCATTCTTGGACTTCCAAAAAGGCAGAGTGTAGTTTATAGGAGAACAAATCACCAACCGTCCATTATAATACATTCTTCAGATCGCTTCCATACATTTTGAATCCTGTCTCTTCTTAGCCTCTTGCTGGGGAAAACTTTTTTTCTGAGTTTAAATCTTATTAGTGACCTACACGATCCTATAGCAACAACATGACAGGAGATCTCAGTGAGGGGCAGTAGAAAAGCTGGTCAAGGGTTAGCATCTTACCGAGGCAATTAGCTAAGAGCCAAACAAGGCCACCCTGGCACTCAGCTCTGTTGGACGCCACATGAAAGGAAACACCTCTCCCAACGCCCCGATCGATATGTATGTTCTCAAGTCAGACATGTCCCACAGCAATTATCACACGCTCACATACACAAACATACACATCTACACACACATGCATTCACATACACTCACTTACACACACATACACACACACATACACAAACATACACATATACACACACATGCATTCACATACACTCACATATACACACACATACACTGAAACTGAAACCTGATAAACACACATACACTCACATACACACACATACACTCACATACACAAACATACACATACACACATATGCATTCACATACACACACATACGCACACACACAATCACACACACATACACACAGCAGGCCAACAACTTCTGACCCACACCTTCACAAAGTCAAATACTATATCAACTTCCACTACACAGGACATTTAGGGACAGAGCCTTTATTTTTATTACATGCATGTTTACTTATATTATGTAGATTTCTGATGCTCTTATATTTTCTTAATTCAGCCAGGAGAATCAATGTCAGTCTTAATCTTTGTGTCAGTTACAAGCCTGGATAAATGAAGAGAACTGCATCAGGAAGGGTAAAATGTAAGACAAATCAATTTGCAAATGACTGCACACTTTGAGTAGAAGGAAACAGTTGAAGACAAGGATAAGACAATATGTATATTTTTGTTCAATTTGAATGATGCGCTCACTATTTTTGCTTCCGACTTTTAGCCTTGTAGGTTCTGTGTAGCTGAAGTGAAAAATGAAAGGCGGCCTAACATTATGTGAAGGACACTACCAAACATGATCTTTTCATTCCTTTTGCATTTAGACCTAGAATTCTAAATTCTAGTGAAGATTTTGTATCTACTGCATCCCCCACTACACATTTCCTATAGTAACAATTTTATGGCAATGTCAGCAATTTTATTTGGATGTTTATACCATAACTATTGGGTATATTGATACATTGAATACCTTGTTAAATAGGTATTGACTTCCAGTTTACAATGTCAAAATTTCCCTTACAGATTATGAATGTGATGATCCTTTTAAGCAGTCTGTTCAATTTTTTTATTAGCGACCAATAAAGATCAGTTAATCTCTGTATCTATACACACATATATATACACATTAATATTCTCTAATATAATGCCCCTTCCAGTAAAACACATTTACACAGACAATTTAATCAAACCGAAGTGTGTTCACTCTCCTGCTAAGCACCATTTGACCTCAGTCTGTTTTTTACATAACCTGAAAATTTGTGTGTAATTGATGCAATTTCACAATCTCTTTCACAGAGGCCTTTCAGTGTGCTGTGTGTGTGCATTTGAAGCCAAAGTATGTCCATATCCAAGGTAAGGACACTGTGTCTGTGTTCATCAATCTTGCTTTTAAAAACCATTACTGTCTGTCTATGTGACCTCGCGGGAACATGTAGGATGGAACATTCAGACTCAAGGCTAAACACCCAGCATCGTCAATCCACTATTTGTTGTGTGTATTAGATGAAACTATACACAAAGAAATGTCTTGTTATACCGGGTGACAAGTTCATATATTTGTTGCAACATATGACACACACCTACACAGAAGAGGTGTTTTGAATACTGCGATAAGAATGATTCCTTAAGTGGAGGGTATACATGTCAGGGACTTCTATAGTGTCTCAATACATAGGACATTTTCTCCCTTGTGATATAAGATGTGATTTTCCAACTTAAATCATATATAACTTTAAATCAGAAAAGGCTATGATAAAACTATATAGGACTATACCAGATATTTTGTACTTTGTAAGGATGAGACGTGGCCAAACAGACACCACAGAACATTTGATATGTGTTGAAGAAAATTCTAATGAAAATATTTCAAGTGCGCCTGAACTACTTTTTTTCATATGCCATGTTCTTCTGCTGCGTTTAGAGGGCATGTGCACTGTCTGAGATTATTGATTTTCTCATATATTGTTATTCATAGATACAGTACACATATGCCTATTTGTTAACAATAATAGTCTACATATTGCTTTCTGTTTTCCCAAACCACTATGGTCTTTATTTGCATGAAAAAAAAAACTCCTAGACACAACGGATGATCTGCATTGTCTGTGGGGTTTTCTGTTTTTTAGGACAGTATAGGTACTGTGTGTGTGCTGTTTGGTAAACCCTTTTTTAATTGCAGGAACAACAGTATATCCTTATATGTGGTATTGTGAGCTGAATACAGAGTGAAGAATATTTAGCATTTGGGAATCAACAACAAATCTATGTCAAACACAATTTACCAAGAATATACATTCCAAATCAATAGTTTTTTTCCAGGAATACAATACATGGCTCCATTGAATGAGTCGTAGGCAAAGCTTATCAATAGTCATACTTTTCATTTTATTGGACTGAAAACATAGAAATAAAACTAGTCTAAGTCTAAAAAAAGAAACATGTAATGAGGCCGGAATATATCCGAGGACTAAACCTGGTCTAAATCAGGTCGAAACAAAGACTAAATCAGGTCTAAACCAATAGTAAATCAGGCTTGGTACCAAATAAGCACAAAAACTGGAATAGAAAGCGAGTAAATAAGTAAAGTAAAGACTTTAAATGCGGACGTCTTTGTACCATAGTTTGAGAACCATTGGTAATTGGCAAGGGTGATGTAACCATTTTTTACATTGGCATTACACAGACACGCTCCTGTTTCCTCAAGTCCCCTTCTTTCTCTTCTTGTATTCTGTTTCTTTTTAGCTTCTTCCTTATTGTTGCACATGTTTTATACTCCACTCACATGTTTATATACGTCCAAAAAGGAGAATGTGTCTGAGAGGAAGTCTGTGGGCTGTGACCTAGAATTTAAATAGAAGGAATACTATATCTGCAACAATCAATATTGTTTCTTGAGCTTTCATCTTTGTTCTTTGTGACAGCTCGCTGGCAAGTCGCTACCGGTCGGCTTTACATAAACATGGCTTCCATGGCGCGAGAACAAAGATGATGAAGCTGGCTGGGTTATCAAAATGAGTTCTATGTGGGAGTGACCCCAAGGCAATGTGTTTTACCCGATGTGTGCTCAATGCCAACTGTATCAGTGACCTACATGCAGTCAAAAAGTGTCTCAAAAAAGTGAGCACGAAATGTACTGGATTCTGTTCTGATGATAAAAGTCTACCACCTGGTAAACAAGCAAAACAAGCAGCGAGCAAAACGTGATTGCAATGTTCTAAATAAGACACACAAATTAAGTAGAGGATGGTACGTATATTTTAATTAGTACATCTGCATAATGTGACTTGTATGTCTGTACAAATCATAACAAACAACATGCTAATTACAACTTGGTCTGTAAAATAAAAGGCCCCCTCGTTCTCTTTTGTATAACATCTGTGCACTAGTAAACAGTAGAACACAATGCTTACCTAAATCAATTAATGTAAGCATATACAGTATGTGCAAATATCAAATGCACGTTATGTAGTTTAACTTTTTTCTCTACAGATGATAGAAGATAGAAGGCTAAACAGTGTCTGAAAGCATAGTCTATCTAACAATCTTCTAGACAGTCAGCAGTGCTTGTTGATTTCTATTGTGGTCTTCTTGAGGTGCCAAGGAAAACACTGATGCAATAATATTAATAGTTTTAAATATATAATATGCTATTGAAAGAGTACCATTGTTTGTGTCTCAAGTATAGAAATCAATATATCTCATCTCAGCAGTGTAGAGGCACTTTATCTAAAAGTCCCTAACAGGTACCAGGCTTCAGATCCTCTCTGGGACAAGGCTTGTTTTTCATTTTTCTCTCAAACTTCACATGCAGCGTCTTTAGTCCAGTCCATGGCGCGTTCAAACACACTCCGCCGACATTACGCTACAGTCAATACAGAGCACATATAAAATGTCTCCTCATGAGCTGAGATAAGGCAAAAAGAAGACAAAATGCCTAAAGCTATTTTTATGACATGAACTGAGCCTAATGTTGGCAGAGTGTGTTTGAATACACCGCAGAGTGTAAAGTGACTAAAGCAAACAATCAAAACAGCAACTATTATATTAGAAAAAAGTCACCTAAAATGCGGTGGATCTGCTGTAGTATCTGCCAGGCTAAGACGAAGGCTATACAAATCAGAATACATTAAACTAGTGCATTTTTATAACACAGGAAGACAGACAGACAGGGGACACTTGTTGGCTATGATTGGGTTGTTATGTTAATAACGTGTGTCGGGTGGCAAGGTTTTGTTTATTGACACGTTCACATGCTGCGGTGCTCAACAGTGAACTGTACGTCAGTTGGTCTACAGTAAAATTAGCTTGACCCATTTCATAAACGCGTAAGACACATAAATGTATTTTTCAGCTGACCAACTCAGGCCCCTGGCATATTGGCTGACCGGAAGTTGATCATACCATTTAGCGAATGCAGAAATAGTTAGAGCTCTTGTCTGGAAGAAAGCTATGGCTATAACAGTAATTCTTTGTTGAACTGTTGTTGTTGAACTAGATGGGTTGGGACCGCAGCGGTGGTGCAGTGGGTAGATGCTCGCCCTTCAACCGGCGGGTTGGTGGTTCGAGTCCCCGCCCGTGCACACGCTGTCAGGCCCTCCCGTGGACCCACCACCCGCGGGAGGTACCATGGTGCAATGTGGATCGGGTGGCGGTCAAAGGCGGGAGTTCCCTGCTTAGACTGCTGCCTCCGCGACCCGGTTT
>JAVQKC010079605.1:0-10177 GCA_036025475.1 Philypnodon macrostomus | reverse complement strand
GAAGAACAAAAACAAGAAAACAAAAAGCTGAGACTTGTTTACTGCAGACCACAGAGGTGAGTTTCAGCTGAAACTAGGGAACAATAGAGAGAGGGAGCACCATTACCAATTGATAGGGATTCCCATTAGCATATTAATGGTAGGGCGCAAGCCCATCCAACAGGTGTTTACCACTCCCCCAGGTATCAGCCTATAAATCTCAGCTCACAAACCTTTCTAACCAGAACTGAAGAAGTCTGCTGGATTGGCAGATGAACGCTTTTCAACAATCAAAGCCTTGTCCAGATGCCCTTTTTCAACTTTCAGAATTATGGAATCACGTTGGTCCACTGAACTGGATTGAGTTTGGTACTTCTACAATTAATGGCAATTAAATAATTAACAAATTAATGCTCAGACGCCCATTTATTGAGCCTATAATTCTGCTGAACAAAAAACAAAATCGCATGAATTTTGGCACAGTGATCCGGGCAATTGTAATATTTAATGTACAAATAAAGAATGCCTCTATAGCGCCCCCATGTTTATGACCCCTATGGGAATCTAGACACACTTATTTTGGCAGAGAGCAACAGTGTACCCAACATAAAATATTATTATGACCCCACCCTACAACAAACAGGAAGTCGGCCATTTTTGATTGAATTTGGGAAATCAGGTAAATTTGACAGCCTCTAACTTGCACATACCTTGCCCGATTAGGCTCAAACTTGAAATACCTAATTACTCCCCGGCCCTGAACACATCTGACCAATATAATGGCAGTTACCTCTATAGTGCCCCCTATAGACTGAAAGAAGAATGTAGTTTTATGAAATTTGACAAAATCATTCTTTACAAACAAATCAAAAAAGTCAAATAGACCCTTCCAATGTTTGTCATGGTTTGGGGGTGGGGCCTCTTAATTGCTCATTAACAAGATAAAAACCCTTAAAAATCACACAATGTCTGATTAAGGTGCCAGTTGGTGTCAGTCCAGACGTATGGGGCAATTTCGCTGATATACACCTTGCTGTCGGGGGCCAACAGCACACACGCACGCACACACATAATAATGTTGGACCTAACCCACTCATAATCACTTTCAGACATATATTCCTCTAATATCAAAGATTGTTTGAGATATAAAAAAAAAAAAAATATCAAATTCAAAGAGGATCCTGTCTTGTGAATAATAAATAAATAGTTTTCCTATATTGACATGAATATTACCAGAGTTTATGAAGTCGCCTAACATAATGGAAAGAAAATCTACTGACATCTTGTTTAGGCTTTATGTTGTGAAATCGTGAGACGATTTGGACATTCTTTTTTATGTCTGTCTTTTAATTTGAAAAGCATCAGAATTTTCACTTTTTAAAAACTTTCATCTGTTTGAGTAGGCCTTCAAAAATGAATTAAACCTTTTCATCTACTTCAGTACTATTATGTTGGAGTAACAATATATTTTTGGGTTTCTCTACACACCTTGAAAAATGAGAGCTACAGATAATTGTTTTTGTAAAACAATTGACTGAATTTTAAGATTATTAGCAATTTTCATCACATAAACATCACACATTAAAGGTTTGGTCAATTTCTTCTGCGCTGAATGGAAACACAGATTTATGTTGATCATACAGTCTCAGATGCATCAATGGAACATAAAATAAATAAATAAAAGAATATATTTGCAAGTTATTTACTGCTTTGGGTATTCAAATACAGCAAACATGGAACAGATGGATAGAAGTAGCAGATTTGATAGACAGAAGAATTTCTATTAGCTAACTTCTTCTTACCTAATCCTTGGAATATCTGAGCAGCTTTGTCTTTCTAGGCAGGTTTGTACATTTTATTGGTGATTTCCATGCAAAGATACTCGATGATACAATAAGCAGACACTGGACAAGCCATTTTAGTTCCACACAAGATGCAGATATGATTATGTTCCGTCTAAGGTCACAAATTTCTTTTTAAATACAATTTTAAGGCAACACAACTTTTCCTGTAGATTACTGACATAAATGTAAGAAAAAATTTATTTAGTTTTCTGTCATTTCATGTTTTCCTAATGAAATTGTGCATTTTGTGTGTAAAAATTACCAACATTGCAATGATGGACAGTTTTGTAGTAAATCTGTAAAACATGTTTTGTTTAGTTTTATATAGGTTTATGATACAGGCTGTCTTTCTGGGAGGTTTGTTGATATTATATAAACACTTTAAGATGATAATAACTTAAGTGGTGGCCCCTCGCTATAACATGTTGAGTTATCTTGCTGAAGTCTAACATCTTGACCCATCCTTTACAGCAACTTTTAGGGTTCAGTGAGGTGCAGGTTTTTTTTTTAAAAAGACCACCTTGAAAAAACTTATTCTTGTGTGAACATGACTGAGCTCATGCAATCACCAAGACGATTTTCTTCTGACACACTGTCTAGAAATCTGAAGGGCTCTAGTTGACCAGATAAATTAATAGTCAACTAATGTCATGTCCAGCAGAATTATTAATAAAGTAAAGGGAAGGGGCTTGTCATAGTGTAACACAATCAAGGGATTTGGTAACAAAACTTAATAAGAAAAGATGATAACTGCTGTTATCTTGAATTAAACAATAAAAAATTTTAAAGTTATCAAATAATAAATGAATGCTACTAATAACATTTTAGTTGACCAAGACCTCACTGACTGATTTGTCGAAGTTACTAAACCAGACCTAGATATCTGATGTATATTTACCTTGATGTTAATTTTTCCTGCCAAAAAGTCGGTAGAATTAGCACTACCATTTTAATTTCAAGTCAATGTCATGCAGAAGTCATAGGTTTGACTGTACATAAGCATTCATGTATTTAAAGGGTCACTCATTCTGAACTGTCCACCCTCATCCCCACCTGTTTCTTCTTTAACACTACTCCTCCATCCATCTTCCTTTGTGTCACCCAATTAAAGCTTTTTGATCAAACCATCCAATTAGTCTGTGCACTTGTGCTCCATCTCGGCTCTTAATTGCCCTCACTCACTTACACTCTATACCAGGGCCAATTCATTCTTATGCAAATATCAGCCATCCCAACACTACTATACTGATCCGTGGGCTTTTGGTGAATAACCACGACCGCGATACCCTGGCAAATGGAGCACAACAGCAAACAACCCATCCACTTATGCACATAGTTCCAGTTAGAGGGGGTTAAATTTAGCTTTGGGTGGGCTGAAGAGCATAAAAGCATACACTTAATCTCAGGATGTGACAATACAATGGAAATCGAAGAGATCCGATCTGACACATGCACTCGACTGCTATCTTCCATCAGTGATGCTCTGTTAGCCTATACATACAGCTCAAATGCATTCAGGAAAATGTAATGAAGTGCAAGAAGCATATGATCATTGTTTATCTTTTGTAGTGGTCCAATAGGCTTTAGCTATAGCCACATACTGCAGCAATAAAAAAAAAAAAGATAAAGTTCATTGTGATACGCCTATGTATAATGCTAACAAATGTCCTATACTAACCTGCAGCTATCTTAACTAAGGCCTACTTAAACAATTAACTATCTAATAGGGGTGTAACAGTACACTAAAATCACATTTCGGTTAGTTTTGTATTTTTTTGAGGGTTCGGATCGGTACATTTTCGGTACAAAAAAAGTTTTAAAAAATTTACTTGCAAAATATATCAATTATAAAAAGATATCAACTTAACATGATCAGTTTTGGCGTGGCAGATAAATACAGCAAAAAAAAATAACACGATTTGCATAAAAACAAATAACGCCTACAATAACGCTGAATCAGTGGGAGCCCTGCACTTGTTTCTCTGCATGTCTCCCATCTTGGGGTGATGGGAGACAATGACACCCGCACAAAGATAGGGTGTTGGAAATGGTAGCAGGGTTTTCAGTGCTCTTGTGGCGATGTCAAGATATTCTGCCTTGATTTTCATCCAGAATGTTGGCAGAGTTGTTGTCTCAAACGTTCTTTTAAGGCCACCGTCATCTGCAAACTCCAGCAGCTGATCCTCTTGTTGCACCGACATGCTCGATTCGCAATTGGGTGGTTGGGAAGTAGCACTCAAACTCTTGTAAAAGCAAAGACTGGTGATCACGCACCAGCTGGGAGAATGCTGGCACAGGTGTGGTGTCCTCCAAAATTCCTGCTAGTGTTTGAAACATGTCAAATATTCCTCTGGCCACTCGCCGTCCCCACGATTTACCCACAATGAGTCACCTGTTGCAAAAAACCCATATTTTAAGTAGGCCTCCTGATATTGTCTGTTAAATGAAGCTTTCTTTTTCTTGGAGGTTGTAGGCTCCTCTTCTGGATCATCTTCTGGCTCCTCAGTTGACCTTTTCCCCTTTGCTCCAACGTTTGACGTTTGTTTTTCACTCATTTTCGCTAGTTTTGTGGGCTTATTTTTTTGGGTAGCGTATCAGATGACCAACATACGCACCTTGACAAATCAAAATAAAATGTCTTTCAAACTTAAATAATCAATTCAATGGAAATTATATAAATAATTTATTCTTTCTGTGCGGCCTGGTAGCAAATGACCAATGTTGGGGACCAATGGTGTGTGTGATCTGTTCAATAAATTATCTAAAATTATTATTTTTTCCTGTGTGAAAAATACACTGTTGTACCAAGTAAACATAAAACTGAAACCAAAACCCTAATAATAAATTATTACTTAAAAAGATCGAGTTGGAATTAAGTTCGGAATAAGTTTGAACAGCTCCACTGCGTCTAATGTTGAACATTTTTAAGCCTATGTAAAATATAAATCCACGATCTTTGTTTACATTCATACAAAACCTAAAAGCCGCAGCGGTGGTGCAGTGGGTAGAGTCCCCGCCCGTGCACACGCTGTCAGGCCCTTTCGTGGATCCACCACCCACGGGAGGTACCATGGTGCAATGTGGATCGGGCAGCGGTCAAAGGCAGGAGTTCCCTGCTTAGACTGCTGCCTACGCGACCCCGTTTCGGACAAGCGGAAGAAAATGGATGGATGGATGGAAAACCTAAAAGCTCATGGCTCATTTGCATATCCACTGTGTCTTTTGCTGAAACAACAGACCTCTGTGTTCTTAATGCTGCTGTAAATGAGAAGGATGAGAAGTCCGTCACTCAATAGCGGTCATGTGGAAACTCGGTTGTGATAGTTCCTCTATCCACATAAGTTCCTCCTCCCAAAATGGTACATTACAACTATGTGTACCGTTGAACCCCTACTATCTAACATCAAAGCTAATCACTTTGAAATGTTGTATAACTAAATATTACATATGTATATTAAATAGCTTTGCTAAGGAAGTTACTAAGTGGTAATAAATCGCTAACATAGCAAAATGAAATACACTACAGGGTGTGTGAATAAGACAAAGTGCCAGATTTACTAAAGGTTTGAGTGGGTGCACATTGAGTAAGACCCGCAAAAACAGAGCAAACTTTGGCACACATGAGGTTAATGTGTGATTTGGTGCAAATTTTGCTCCTGAGAATCCCCAAATATAGTAAAAGGAGGTGTGCATGGGCAAAACAGAACAATGAGCAAAAAAACAAGGAGGAGCTAATGTAGGTGAGATGACTTACAGAGTGCAATCTGAAATATCAAGACTGTGGCAGCTAAGACTGCGATTAAGTTTAAAAGTAGATTGTAGTAGATTATACTATCAAAACCCCATTCAGTTTATCAGCAAAGTTGACTCAGGGTTTATTTCATTTCCTGGCTAAATGTACCAGTCCGTCTTTCCGTCTTTCCCCGGTCGTCTATATCTCGTCCTGCTCATATGCTGCTGGCTTCAGTTTTCCGGCAGATGGGGAGTGGAGGCAGTCATTCCAGGCTGACGTGTGCTTACATCCATCAGGCTCATTTCAATGTTAATGGGCAAAAGTATCACTTAATTTGTCTCTGATGAGAAGGCACTTAAAACGCTGACATTGGGAAAGTGTTCTCATTATATCAAACATGAGCCGCCGGCGTGTGCCATACTGCCATTCCTGACAATCACAATGGCTCGTCTTTTAACAGCATATCAAGCAGCATGATACGTCAGCAGTTAACACTTCTGACACCCACTCAGCAAGGAGGTTGTGGGTTTAATTCTCTAAATGCCTAATCTTTTGTAAAGTCGTATTACAATGGGTTCTCTTTGGGTACACTTCAGCGCCCTCCCACTATCCAAAAGCATGCATGTGATAAGATAATTGGTGACTCTAAATTTGAATCTCTGAGTGAATGGTGTCTACCTATGACGTGCAATAGTCCAGGGTGTACCCTACCTAGGAATGAGACAAATATTTAACAAAATGTAGATGACCACAATCGTTCACCAGTATATGCTAAATGCTACATCTGTACCTTCGCTTTCACAACCAGACTCTGACATTACCTGCGTGGTGCTGGTATGTTGTCAAAACTAACTTGTTTATTCATACATTGCAATATTTGGTGGCTAACGCTAACTTCTGCCATAGAAAATGCACTATAGTCCGTATGTATTGTTATATAGTCGTGTTATGATGGGTTCTCTTCGGGTACACGTTCTCCAATCATCAAGTCATGCATGGTGATTTGGTGAAACTGAATTGTCTATAGTGAATCAATCTAGGAGTGAATGGTCTGCCTATGACAAACTAGCCATTGTCCAGGGTGTACCCCACCTAAAGCTCATAGTTAGGACCCAGGCACCCACAATTAATGAATAATAGAGCTGAGTTTAGTTCCCAGCTCATTAATACTATTACTTTTTTGTGCCTGCAAATGAAGCATCATTACATAATGTATGGGGTGCATGATGCAGTTAGCTCTTCGGACTCTCAAAAAGGAATAAGGTTTGGCATCCTCCCACCAGCAAAAGTGATGCAAGTGATTGGTGACACTGAATTGCCCATAGTGATTGCATCTGGGTGTCTGCCTAAGACTGGCAATTGTCCAGGGTGTACGTCAGCTAAAGCACATGGTTGTTGTGACAGACTCCAAGCACCGACAGTAAACAACAAATGAATGATCGTTGTTAAGAGATTTAGAATTGGTCCCAGCTCACTGTTACCCGTTGATATTTTTTGTGCATAAACTGTACAAAAACAACAATTAAAGATAGGACTGAAGATAATGCTGGCTGAGTGAATGTGGGAAGGTTCCTAGTGCATTGTGGGAGATGAAAGACACACAGCAGATGGGATAGCAAAAGCCTGCTGCTTTATTGAACTGTGTGGAGCCTGTGAGTTTAGAATTGAGCAGTGTTCTGACTATTCCCTTGCAGTTCATGTGTCACTGTTCAGTAAGTTGTATGGAGGCCACTGATAGCTATATCTTATTCATTAACTCTAACTCTAACTTGAAGCCATGTAACATGTAACTAAGATTAGTTGTGCCGACTTTGTATAGTGATAATGCAATGGGAATGTAGAAAAGAACAATTGTCTCTAGCTTTGCCACATGATTGGTTTGCTCTTTAAATGATTTATTGCGCTGATATTCTGATATTATACCATCTCAGGTTTAAATGGCTCAATCTTTTTATTCAATACATTTCACAAGTGGGTCTTGTAATGTATATGGTCTAGGCTGGAGGTTGCCTTTAATTCCTGATATTTGTATGTTTATTGTCAACAACGACAACAAAGAATTAAATAATGAGAAATTAATTTATTAATAAATTAGCACGTATGTACAGAACTTCCCACCATAATTGATTAGGGTGACCAGATGAGTTTGGGCCAAAAAAGGTTTTGACATTGTGTATGTAATGCAGTCATTTAACAGATCGGTGATGGCAAGGTGAACTAGCTAGTCATGGTTGAATACCAAAAATACTTTTGTTAATGGCAACATATGTACCTTCATATGACGTCCCTTGGCTTTCAAAAAGAATGCAGTCTTGGTACAAGATGTGTAGAATGTTCCACTCTGTAATCACAAAAAATATATAGGCAAGATGTCAGGAATGATAAAAAAAGGTGTTTTTTTTTTACGTGAAACGTTTTGGCCAGTGGCGTAAGGTGATAGTAAGAGTGCGCACTTTCAAAATGGGCCCCAAACAAAATAAGAACATTTAGCATTCCATTGTCCATCGTGATTGTAAAAAGCTCATTCCTGATCCCATATTTTGGCACATTTATTTAATTTTCATTGATAAAAACGACTTGAAATTAAAATCCAAAATGACCATGCACTGGCCTTTATAATACGCCATATAGAACCCCATTTAAATCAAGTCAAGTCATCCACAAATACTTTTCCCTTGTTTGTTGTTGCCTATGTTTGAAGATAAATGTGTCGTGCCAATCTCAAGTTCAGTTTTCGCCTTCCTGACAACCTTAGTGGAAAAGTAATCAAAGAATGCATCAACGCGGACCGTGCCTTGTCAAATATCTTATTATAGTGTCGAGCAGTTGAAGCATTTGTCCAAAAAAAGCCATTTCTGGACCTCTAACCTTAATAACGGTACCGTCAAATCGTGGGAAAATTCTGTTGCATAATGCTTCTGAACATGCATATATATATAAGTGGAGCGTTTGGTATTCATACGTGCTGCCTGACCTTGACATGCTCGGCTGTAGGCGACTCTTGTCAAATCTATATTGCATTCTGTCCCTGGCTTTGACATTTCACATTAGAAGGCTGTGTTAATATTACAGATGATAAAAGAACAGTATATCCACAAAGTGAGGGCAATAATGAAATTAAATAGTGCCCCATAATGTTATACTGTGCGGACAGATATAAGAATAATTTTCAAACCAAAGTACATGGAGAAATTCCTTGATATTCTTCATTGTATTGCCTCTTAGGTTTTGTAACTACGGGCCTTAGGTGGGGTACACTCTTGACCAGTGGTTAGTTATAGGCCTGACATAGAGACATATAGGCTCATTGTAACCTAATGCACATATTGACCCATTGGTTGTGTCCGAACGTCCGGCCTAACCCCTAGCCCCTCAATAACTATATGGTGCAGACTATATAGTGGACTATATAGTGCACTCAATTAAGTCACATGACTGTAATGCATCTGTGGAAAATAGTTTCACTAAACTCAGTTGATACGTGGGCTTCTGAAGCCTACTGTGAATAAAATAAGTGTAATTTCACATATTTATGGAAAAATAATATTCTTACAGCAGTGTTGGGAACTATCTTATTATTTTCTAAGAGTATATTGTAATGTTTTTGTGTCCCAAGTAATCTAGGACTACTGAATTCCTTTTTCAAATAAAAATGCGTTAGTTTCAGAAAAGTGGCTGATGTGTGATGTAACCTGTGCTCTTCACACTGATGATGCTAACCACAACAACAGTGCATGTTAGTTAGCGGCTCAAAATTACATGTGCCACTCATGGTGTTAGCTTGTCCTGTGTTGTGAGGATTGAGTCCCATTGGTTGTGAGTGCACACAGTTGGTTTATAGTTGTTTTGAATCGGCCGGTGCAGAGCGGGGTGCCGTGGCCTCTCTGCCCGGTGAAGGAGCTCTCATATCGGCCTGTAAACACGGCGGGGGTGTGCTGTTCTCTGGTGCCCCCGCTGACACTTAGTAAGTGTGAGCTTATTTGACCTCTAATAAAGTGTCTGAAGTGACTGGTGACTGTAAAGGTTTTATCATCAGTGTAATGTATGCGCACGTACAAGATGGTAACACTGTATTGTAACACAATCGTTTAGTGGCAGTAATGAGCAAACTAACGAGTTACTTTCAAAAGTACTGTACAAGCTAAGCCAGCTTTAGTCATTTATCACCACAGCTTATTTAATACAAATATAATAAAGATAATGACCCAATAAACAATAAACGGATTGTGTTTCTAATTCGATTAATTAAATCCTCTTGTGTACATTTTCAAAGACATGTTATGGTCGCGCTGTTTTTCTCCGGGACTTGCAAAGCATTCTGGGATATATCTGTCCATCTAGGGACCATCAATGCTCACTACTTTTCATGATGCATTGTGGGAAATGTTAATTTTACAAGACATTCAGACACCACAATAGAATGGCGTAACCAATATATAGGGCACTGTATAGTGGTTAGGACTGACATTCAGACACAGCCACATTTCTAAGGGTTTTTTATATTGTTAAAGAGTAACTAAACCCCAAAACACTTTTTTTTGCTGATAAACTGTCTAAATGGGTCTCTACTGGTGCTGTCTTCTTGTTACTGTGCAATTTTTGAAATTTTCATGTAAACTTG
>JAVQKC010079604.1:0-17644 GCA_036025475.1 Philypnodon macrostomus | reverse complement strand
TCACTGTACCAAGTTTCATTGCTCTCTGCCAAAGTAAGTGTGTCCAGGGTCCCATAGGGGTCATAAACATGGGGGCGCTATAGAGGCATTCTTTATTTGACCTCTGTAATGTGCCTATGGAGGAACACCGACGTGATTACATAATATCGTCGTTTCGCCAATATAATTATTCAATATTATGTGTTTTTGATGTTGTGCAGCCCTTGTAACTATCCTTATCCAGGCTGAAGTGACTGACAGTGAATAGGGCTGATGCAGTTGAATGTGCCAATGCTTAACTCCTACTAAAGAGCTCAAGAAAACACCTGCTCAGTTTGCACCCGAACAGTGATCCTCTGTTTACTTTAAGAGCACAACTACAAATGCTGACTACTTACAATTGATGAAACATACATTTTCCTGATATAAGAGGAACATCCGGAAAATACTCTGGTAAACTGGTTCTCTCCTTCTCCTCCCCACTGGGCTATCTGCATATGGTTGCTGATTATGAATGTGCCTGTGTCATTCCTGCATTCATTGGGGTTCATGTTTTAACAGTTTGACACAATTCTCTCAAAAGCTGCCATGACTGACTCAAAATAAATACAATTGAATTTAATAGTTGAATAGAGAAACGTGTTGTGTTGATTAGAAAGGTAGATACACTCATCTGGTCAGATCAGTTGGCAGGATTAATCTAAAACTAGCTTGCACACATCTGAGGCCGTTGGTGTTTACTGGTTGGCAGCAGGTGCAGGAAGGCTGTAAACATATCCAATGCTCAGTTCACAAAGGTTGATGATGATGCTATGATAGCGGTTTTCCAGGACAACCCTCCCAGTTGAGTAGCGGTAGATCTGGGCCCTCTGGGGAATTGCTATCTACTGCTTTGGAAAACTGTGGTTTTGATCTACTAATATGAGACAGTATAAAAATATTCAGGAGAAATATGACCGGATCACCGCATCAGGATAATACGAAAATTAGCCACAACAATACACACTTTTTAAAGGAACCACACATTTCTAAGGTTTAAGCACAGAGCTTTTGCGCTGAATGCATTTTGACCTATATTTGACCTAAATGTGTTGCTTAGATACTGAATATATATATTTTATATACAATATATTATTCATCTTAATAAATATTATTTTCATTACATGAAATTATGAAACATGCCCCGTTGCCCAATGTATTGAAATAAAATCACTGCTATTTTTCCTGTCCACATTTGATGAGTCTCTTGCACCGTCATCGATTCAGTCCCATCGAATTTGCTCAGTTGCTACGGATGACCAGCACTTATCATAATTGGCATTTGTAATTAAATAAAGCCACAACTTTCATTTCTTAACAGTTTGTTGGGATCTATAGGGCCGGATAGTGATACTTATTTGTGGGGGAAAAAGTATATTTTGAGTCGACTAGGGGATTTTAGATCTAATTGACTGCATCGACCCAAAAATGTCACGATTGGGTTGCCGGCGGTAACGGCACACATGAGGTCAGTGGCAGCGCTTTGTTTACTTCCTCTTCTTGTTAATTCCTCGTTTGTGCATATTACCAAGCAATGGGCTGTGACTAAGTGTTGTGATCTGTTCCCACTGACTAAACACTAAGTAAAATGACCTGCAGACACAAGGAGCCTGCTACTTCCATGTACACTCTTACTTTGGCTTGTATTATGTTGAACCATTTTAAAGGCTAATTGTGTACACTAATGTTTGTATTTAGCTTCACAGTGGCCTGTTGCCCAGCCCTGCAGTCTAGTTATGATTGGCCTATCCCTGATTTGCTACAATGGGCTCATGGGTCACTAGTAATAGAAAAATCAATCAAGTCCCCATTTACATAATCTGTATGCTAAAATATTTTAAGGGATTATTTACTTACCCTTACCAGTGTCCCTGTAGAAATCCCCTGTACCTCAAATGCAATTACAACAACTAACAACAACTGATACGTGTTTTTAGTAAAGTCAGAATCATATATTGAGAATGTTTTGGTAAACTGACACAGGTCTTATAATCCTGCTACTAAAGTGGTTGAAGTTTAACTGTGTCATGAAAATACCAACCACAAGTGCGGATCACTTTATACACAGGTAGTTTAATTAGCAGCAGAGTGACCTTGAAAAGGCCAGGGCGAACAGGAAGTGAGGTAACGGTGGGGGTGAGAGGCAGCGCTGACGGGATTAGGCCTAATCCAGTTTAAGAGCCTCAGCGCATTGAGAGAGGCGCCACAACAACTCAATCCATATACTCCGATTAATGAATTAACAACAGGGGGTCACGTAGTATGAAAATAAATAATCCCTACATACAGTCGTGAGCATCAATTTACAAAAAACAAAGTGACCACTATGCTAATCCCAAACAGACAGATTTCTTTTGTAATCATGTGTGTGGGAGTAAACCAGGTGAAGATAGTTACTAAATGGAAGGCAGTTCATAAAATAGTCTGGATACTACAGCACATTAAGTAATTGACAAAATGTTCGTATACTGTACAAGTAATATAGGGCCACTATAAACTAAAGTGAAACTGAATTGCAGTTCAAACTGTTTTTTAAATTGAGTGTGTCTTTAGTGGACAATCTCCTCAGGCCTAATCTGATCACAGTGAAGCAGCAGGAAAGGAAACCTTTGTCTAATTATATTACCACACAAGCTCAGAGCACATGGAAGAGCTTAGAGGCAGGTACTATATAATACGTGTCTTCACCAGATTACTGTGAATGGAGAAAAAACACTGCAATCTTATTATGTTCCCTATAACATAAAACTGAATATGTATGAATGCACACTCACAAAAATTAAACACATCATTTGCTTTGTATGGCTTTTACTTTTTGTGGCCTGCTTCAGCTAAAATGATTGTATGTTGAAAAAGCATTCTTCTGACGTCTGTTAGCTGATGTCATTAGCTAAGAGCAAATCAGGTGACACACACTAAAGCCTGTTCTGGCATTTTCAAGGTGCATCCATCATAAATATAATTAATACAGGTTATGACTATGAGAAGTTATGACTCACTGGTACAACTTGTGTAAGGATGCAGAAATGGCACCATACTGCAAGAACTGTCATATTTCTAGATTCTATATTTATCTGTCTTGCTCTGTGCTTGTATTTAAACCATTGTCTATGCAGCCAAATACGCAACCAACTGCAATGCACTGCGTATAACTTTCTACCATAACAGCATTTACCCGTACAGAAATCAAGTGGCAGACCAGGAATATCCCACAAGTTATGCAGTTTTACAGAAGCACCAGTGTCTGTCAACTTCTGTCTACTTAACATTTCTTTGTTAACTTTACAAAAAAGTTTGATTTCTGGTGAGGGATAGAATAATTCTGAGCATATAAAAAATGATAGACATTATCTACATGTGACAGAGTAGTTGTCATTTGTCAATATTTTGCAATATTTTGTGGCTAATTCTATTTTCTCCATTGAAAATATATTACGGTCTTGCCTCCAGTTGCTTCCATTCCAGAATTTAGAACTTTCCGTTTACAAACATTACATACATTAACATAAATACGTTCAATAATCTGTTGTTATGGCTTCTAACACTGCTATTTAGAGCAGATAAACCCCCACAGTCATAAAACACACAAGCCATCTTCTATAACGTTTCACTGGGGTTTGAAGTTTTGAAATGTCACAAAAATAAATTGAGAAATAGATGGCTTCCAGCTGTGGGAAATCAAAACACAGCATTTCTTTTGGTCAGCTTATCTAGAGTTTGGCTTGTGCTCCGGTCCACAGTCATTCAGGAGACTGACTGTCTATAAAGGTGAGAGTAAATTACTGTCTGTCAGTGTATGTCCATGTGTCAGGTCTGCCTAAAGCCCATAGTTGCTGGGAATGGATAGGCTCTGTGACTCCAACTGGTAATAACTGGAAGAGAACAACTCAACAATTAGGATGTGTGGCAAGCTAAAAAAAAAGAAAAATCTTAAAAAAGTGGGAAAAATGCTTGTCTAGACATTCACTTATGCCCACAGCGCTGCCCACTGTTTGACTTTTAACCTCTTACATTATTGACTCCCTTGGCTCTCAGAAGTAACCTTCGTGAATGGCAGGTATAGTCTCATTACTTTCAGCAGAAGTGACTGAGGAAAGTAACAGCGGCTCCAAAAAGTCACAGTTCGACCAATCACGTCCTCTGGTTGTCATGACAACCGAAGGTACATGCAAATTGAAACTCTCCGTGTTGTTGCCGATGTACTGCACAGTACACACAGGAACAGTGGGATGCAACAGGGGATTTTGACTATATAGGACACCACAATGTGTGTAGAGTATATACAAAAAATATTATATGCATTTAGTCATGCTGGTGCAGAATAGTTTGCCTCTGTTTAGTTATTGAGGTTCTATCATCTCAAACCAGTCTAACCATTCTCCTCTTAACAAACTGGGCAACAGAACTGCTGCTCACTGGATACTTTCTTTTTTCAGACCATTCATTGTAATCATATGACTGTGTGTGAAAATCACTAAAACACCACTTCATTCCATATCTCTTTTCTGTTTTGTATTCTGATGCTCAGTATGAACTTAATCCTGTTTGTCTGTGCTAAAATGTGATTTGTAGATTAGTTATGAACGAGCAGATGTTCCTAATAAAGTGGACTGAAACAGACTCTGAAGACTAGCACATGGTTCATTCTATGTAGTTTGCCTGTTGATCATTTGTCATAAAACATGTGTCTTAGTTAAGCCCTACTTTTTTGCCCTGGTTTCAATCGCTCTGCTTGTCTTGCCCCCATTGGCTCTTCACTGAAGGAATTCATCGATGGATTAAACCACTGCCATCGACTTGATGGTTTTTTCAGTATTATCTCGGCCAGTGGGTCATCTGACCGTGTTTCCCTCTGACCCGCCGTTGCACTGCCCTCACATCTGTCTGGATTTATGCAGATGTGGAGCTAAGCCGTGCAGAAAAAAGGGCAATCCCAGAGGAACCACTGCCAACCTTTAGTTAAAATTTTACTGCAGAGATTTGAGCAGAAATTTAGTTACATGCCAGCTCTATTTTACCACAGATCTTAGAGCATCAGAGTATCATTTAGCTGCTGAGAAATGTGATTTTATGGTTAGCAACGATGTGACAGGTCGACATTGGTTTCTAATGTATTCTAAGGCTGGTCTGTTATGTTAGGTCCAATTGAGTAAAGCAAGATTAAAAGGGTGCTATTGTCAGTCAGGTCAGTCCATCCATCCATTTTCTTCCACTTGTCCGAAACCGGGTCACGGAGGCAGCAGTCTAAGCAGCGAACTCCCGCCTTCGACCACTGCCCGATCCACATTGCACCTTTATGGTACCTCCCGCGGGTGGTGGGTCCACGGGAGTAGTCAGGTCAGTGATGCTTTTAAAGCACACAAACAATTGTGAGACTCTTGAATACCTAAGATGCAACATCTTCAGTCATTTTTGTCAATGTACTCCTGGCCCACTGTTTGGGAAACCCTGGTTCATATTAGTATATTTACTTCACATTTACCTTGGTTTTGAACTTTTGAGTTTTAAAGAATTGATAAGTTTAAATAAAATAAAAAGCTACACAATGTTAAAAATGCTTTATCTGACCCTGTGTCAGGATGTAAAGTAGATAATCTCTCATATATATTGATTTGATGTTGCTATAGAGGCCAAGGAAGGGACTAAAGTTTGTGGGATATCACCAATGACCTATATAGTTCTCCTTGCATCAACAGCTTACAGACAACATACGTCATAGAACAGATTTTTTATTTTAGGGAGCATCCATACTACAGCTTAACTCTACCTTCTTCACTGCATACTGTAAGTACTCTTGCTTGTTTACTCTCTGTTTCTCCTTGTCGAGCCGAGACAGAGTGAGATGTGTTGCGAATTCGTTGGTTGCCATGGCAGCTCTGTGATATGTAAATGAAGTGGTGGCAGACTCTGGGGTGGCCTGATCCCACCTGTCCAATAAGCTCCAATAAACTCAAATCAACCTTAAATCAGCCTCAAATTATGCCAAAACCACACACCAGATTTGAGCAGAGGGCCATGAGTGCTGCAGGTAAAAAGGCTGTCTGTTCATTTGGGGAATAATGTAGAACATATAATGTGGTTTAGTGGAGAGGACTGAGAAGGGACTGAAACTGTAATGATTTGTGATGTTTAGTGTTATATTTTTATAATTGGCATACAAGATCTGTGTGGTCATGCAAATTGTACCTAATTAATGGAAATTATGAAGCTTTAAAAGTAAAATTGACTCTCATGACATGACTCTTGATGCAGGGAAGTGTGACGATTGATGAAGTATGTATTTTGGGCCCTTTTTTGTGTTTATTTATTCATTCATTTCCGTGTGCTTCATGGTTACATATAGGACTGAAACCTACCATAGCTGCTTTCAGCGTGAGGGGTGTGGTATAACCATTCACACTCACATTCATCCATTATATTGATACCATTTCACCTATATAATGAAGAGAAGCAGCTTTGGTATTTCTGCCAGTCTGCCCCAGGGTAGCTGTGGTGTGATGGATAGTTTACCACCACAACTGTGTTACCATGGAGTGAAAGAATAATTGACAGCACTTGATTGCCACTGATTATCTGTTCTTACCTTTGCTTCAACCATTACATATAATACAATAATCTGTATTCTCCTTGGTTTTGTCCCTGTGCAGGCTGCAGAGGTGGAGCGGCAGCTGTCCACTCAGGTCACTTCGTTACGGGACGACTTCAGGGAGAAGAGCATGTCCACCAGCCAGCACATGACACGACTAGAGACCTTACAGGCGGAGGTGAGCCCAACTACATCACCTAATTCTACACAATTTAATTTGATCTTTTCAGAGTGCACACACCGCACAACTTACATAATGTAAAGTGAAAACCTTGGCACAAAAAGTACAGTACAGTGCATTTTATATTGAGTCGCGCACACAGGAGGCAACACATTCACTTAAGTCTCACTCAGGAAATAGTCAGGAAACACTTGGATTTTTACGCAAATTCTTTTTCTCTACACGGTTTCTTCATCTGTGTCGGAGCAGCAAGGGCTAGAAGTGAGTGCACTGTCTGCATGCTGCATGGATAATGTGGTCCAGAAAAGAAACAAGGATTGTCCAGTTTACTGAGAAAATCAGGAAGAAACGAAAGCACACTTCTACAAATGAACTACACAGCTACACTAGACCCTAACCCAGGACATGATCAAGAGTTCAACAGTAATAAAGTTAAGACCTACCAATAGCCCATAGTATGGTGTATTCAAATAAGGGTTTGACTGACTGCTTAAATGAATGCTCAGTTCTACTACAGCTACATCCCAATACAGATCTTAAATTCTGAGCAGTAATATCACACAGAATGTATGTACAATTTTAACTACCTAACCAACTAACTAACTAACTAACTAACTAACTAACTAACTAACTAACTAGCTAACTCTACCTAAACAAAGGCAATACAACGCTCTGTCTACTAGATTGAACCACAATTAAACCAAGAGCTTAACCCAAAACTAAAGCAGCACTGAACTTGAACTTTATCAAATCTAAATCTAATGTGGTTAAAGTGATACTCAACTTTCAGTATCTCATCTGAATTGCAGATAAAACACAATGACAATCTACACTAATATATTTGAAATAAAAAGCATTGCAAATAGGCTAAATGCAGAAAAAGTACTTCATGACAATCCCTGTTTCAAGATATACAGTAGCATGAAGTCAGCTCATGTATTGTGCTGTTGGTTACATTATATTCATTCATTTATTTATCATTCATTCACTACATTTACTAACAGCCAACAGTGGTGGCAGTCTTCTTCAGACACCAGACTACTGCAGAGGCTGCTCTATAATTGTGTGAAACCGCCTCATGCTAAATTTAGACACACACTGCAATGTCTGGGTGCTCCCACTTTCCAACACTCGTCCACTGTTGGCTAATGCCAGTCTGATGCACTTGTTTATGGATGTGATGTGATGCTATGGCTGCGTACAAAGCGTATGTTAAAGCTGTCGATGGTCACACGAGTCAGTGCATAGTAAAGGCCAGTGTAAACGTGCGCACAGTGAAGTGGGTTAAAGATGTAGGTCAGAAGCAGCATGGATCAAAATGAACAAAAACCGTAAGAGGAATCAACAACGAGGCTTGAGAACATACGGGCATGCACTCTAGACTGTAGAAAGGTATCGTCATTGTCAAAATTCTGTGGGATAATATACAGTCTTCTCCCTGTTTGGACATAAATAGATCTCATGGTTATAAATCAGAACCAGTTAAGGCCAGAACTGGTTAATTTAATATTTGCAACTATAAGAAAATCTATAACTTAAATTTCCAATATAAAATAGTAAATTCAAACTCTTAACTAGTTATAAAATAGACTTATAACAGATTTACTACGTCACTGGTTTCAATCTTGTAGTTATTCTATTAAATCAAGTGTTTATAGAAATCAACAAAAACAGCCTTAACCGTTTAAGTTTGTTTAGTAGCTCCAATATCCAAAAGAGATTAGAGCCAGACTTCTGTAGCTGACCTTAAAATTCAAGGAGTTTTCTCATATCAGCCGAATCCACATACTAATATATCAACACGGCATTCCTAAAGACAAGGGTGGTAACAAACGCCTACTTGAACTCTTAGCAACAGGCATTCTTCTGACCAGGGGGAGTACGTTTTTACTTGAGCAAGAGCTGGGCTGGGAAAAACAACAAAATATAGCCTCAAACCCACTGCAGCTACCTATTTGCCCACGGTCCATCACAACAGCTTGTCTGTGGAGTTCCTTCACTTCTGATGCTAGCGTCTGACCGTTTCATACGTTGATAGATAAAGATGCTGTCAGAGAGAAAGATGGAGCTGGAGAGACGGGTCCATGTCATGTTGGAGGAGAACGAACTGCTGCAAACCACAGTGGACGAGCTGAGAGAGAGGACACTTGTGCTGGAGAAACAGTGTCACGGGAAGGACCTACAGGTAAGAACACACTGAGGAGCATGAGTGACATTATAGACAGATGTGTGTGGTATTTTAGCTGCCTCTCATTTATCATTATCACAATTGATAAACAATCTGTGTGGAGTTTGCATGTTCTCCTTGTGTCTGCGTAGCTTTCCTCGGGGCACTCCGGTTTCTCCTACCACTAAAAACATGTACAATAGGTTCCCCATTGGGGCTAGGACTCCCCTGAAAATGAGATTCTGAATCTCAGTGGAATTTTCCTGGTTAAAAAGATGGTAAAAAAAAAAAAAAAATTATAATATGGTTTACCTAATAAAGTAGAGTGTATAGCAATCAAGTCCAAATCAGAAATAAACTCAGGGCTAAGATAGGCCTAAACCAGACAGCTCTATAGAGGAGTGTGACTAAACTGCATCTTGGTGATTGTGTGACGTAACCAAAGCTTAGATAGTAACTTTCTCTGATTTATCTGCCCCTCAGCATATCAATGTTGGGAAGTGGAGTAAACCAACTATTGAGACCTTGATGATAATGTCTAGATAACAAGTTATAACAGCACCTCTATCATAACAATATCTCTGCATGTATTTTTGACCTCCCCAGTTGAGGCAGAGTCAGTCGGAGCTACAGGAGGTGCAGATGTCCCACAGACAGCTGAGCGCCCGGGTGGAGGAGCTGACAGAGGAGCACAGTCTGCACACAGTGACCCCTCACCCTCACAGCCTGCTGTGTGAGATCGAACAGAGCATGGAGCAAGAGGAGCTGGAGCAAGAGAGAGAACAGGTACAACAATACACTCAATGCACTCTTAGGTTGTTTTGACCTTGAATTAACTCCACTCATTCACCATATTGTTTTTTCTATACAACTACTAGTTTATTCTTTTTGAAGATAGGTAGGTAGGTAGGTAGGTAGGTAGGTAGGTAGGTAGGTAGGTAGGTAGGTAGGTAGGTTGGGTGTTTGTAGGCTGTTCACATCTTTCAACCTTTTCATGCAAATCTAAGACAGACACGGATGGGTTTACTGAACTATACAAAAAAACATCCTTGAAGACAGTAATCCAGATTCAAATCCCAGAATTATACATGATACAATAACATGTACTTGTACTATACAATAACATGTACTTGTACTATACATCTTTTGTTATCTTCTTCCTTGTTGTTCTTGCAGATGCGTATACAGCTGTGGGAGGCGTACTGTGAAGTACGATCGCTCTGCTCTCATCTCAGAGGAAATGACGTGACAGACTCAGCTCTGTCCACAGACTCCTCGATGGACGAATCATCAGAGACGTCTTCAGCTAAAGATGTACCAACAGGAAGCCTCCAGGCCAGTCTGCTGGAGCTCAAGAGGCTAACGCAGAACCTGCTGGACGGCAACGAGTCCACCGTAATGACTGCAATTAATTTGCATAAATAATATAACTTTGACAAATAGTGATGTGAGATGATCTTGTTTTTGGTGAACAGACTGAATTGACTTACAATATTCAGAAAAAAGCACATTTATGATTTCTCTCCACAAGTACTTTCTCTCCAGACACTCCCAGAACACAAGCCAGTGGTTGGCATGGTGCCTTTCTTACTCATAACAGTAATCTTCCTGTAAAAGTCAAGGAGAGGCTAATATGGAATGTTTATTTATGAAATGATAGATGGCAGAGAGTTGAACGTGCAATACAGTCACAAAAAGACTATATATAAACTACTGTTTAGTATTCAACAGGTAACAAAATCACGGCAAGTCAGCCAAGTCAGTCCTCGCATTTGTTGTTTACACTGCCCCCAAGTGGCCAGAAAAAGATTAACTAATCTGTTACTGTATGTAGATTACTTCATAATATTTTCTACATTTATGATCATGTTATCAACATATATTAATGGTGAAATATGTTTATTATATTATGAATATGTTGTTTTAAAGGGGTAATATAATCTACAACATATTGTCTGAGTAAACAACCTCAGTGTTGCCGTTATAGGAACACTGTAATCTCTATAGATAACACTTGTTTATATTGAACTACAGGGCTCGCGGCGCAGTGATGAAGAGGCGCTGGAGGAGCAGGTGAGGAAGCTGGGGGACGAGCTTCGAGAGGTGAGAGAGCTGTACGAGGCCGAGCAAGACAAGAGCCACAGCAGTGACGAGGAGATCCTGCAGCTGCACAACCAGGTCCTACTTACATAACACCCCTGTACCACTGTAATTAGGCGCTCAGTGAACAGAAATAGGTTATAGCCTTCAGGCATGTTCTTACACCAGGATCACTGCTAATCACCAGGAGAAAAGGAAAAAGACAAACTCAGCAAAATCTAGACAAAGTATTATAATGAAAGAAAGCCCTGTCCAGTCTGACGCACAGTGTTGATTCCCCAACTTAAGTCTTCAGGGACTGGCCTAGGCCGCGGCGGTGGTGCAGTGGGTAGATGCTCGCCCTTCAACCGGAGGGTCGGTGGTTTGAGTCCCCGCCCGTGCACACGCTGTCAGGGTATCATAAAGGGCTGGTGCAATGTGGATCGGGCGGTGGTCGAAGGTGGGAGTTCCCCGCTTAGACTGCTGCCTCCGTGACCCGGTTTCGGACAAGTGGAAGAAAATGGATGGATGGAATGACTGGCCTAGTTAAAACACAGGGGTCATATTTTGTGCCAGTCCCAAGACTAGATAAATGGAGAGGCTGCAAGAGAGATTCCACTTGGTTTAAAATCAATATAAAAATCACTACATCCACTTCTTATCTAGATAAAATAAAAAATTACTACACCTACACTATGGATACAGCATGTGACTTAATGTCAGTATTCTGGATCATCATTACACACCTATCTCACATGTGCTGTATCCTGTAGATGGCGCTGCTCTCGGTGGAGATGTGCTCGTTGCGGGAAGACAATGAAAGAGTCAGAGCCATGGCTGAAGTCCGAGAGCCCAGCGAACAGCTGCAGAGTGCTATCAGGGACCGGGACGAGGCCATCGCCAAGTGAGACCCCAGACAAACTCACTGTCATGATATCTGTGACAACATCAACAATTGCTTTTTTGTGTGTTTTACAGGAAGAAAGCAGTGGAAATGGAGCTGGCCAAATGTAAGATTGATATCATGTCTCTGAACAGTCAACTCCTCGATGCCATCCAACAGAAACTCAACCTGTCGCAGCAGTTAGAGGCATGGCAGGTGGGACACATGATGTTTATTTCATTATTTAACAAAGACATTGATCACAGAAGACACATTTTGTAAATCAGCCCTAACACTTGTAGACGCTAACTCAAAAACTGGTCCTATGCCTTTAGCACAGTACCTATTAATAAGTACCAGATACTTCTACTGAGATTTGCTGCAAGGTCAGTCACACATTTCAGACACAGAACAATACAATGCTGGAAATAAGCCATTTTTCTTTTGACTCACCCAAACCTGGGCCTTCCCTTTGTCAGTAACTAGCTCCTCTTTCCTCTCTCTCCCCACCTACAGTTTGCCTCCTCAGGGCTCTTTACTGTTTGGCTCTTGTGGTTTCTGATCTAGTGGCCTTTCTCAGCTTCCGTACCACCCTCTTTTTCCCGTGGTGCCCTCCCCTTCCTGCCTTAGAGGTGAGCCGAGGTCCTGCCATGCCCCACTCCCTAATATCACTGGACCATTTCATCCTAACCATGCATCAGACTACTCTCTGTGTGAAGCATCCTATTTCAATTAAAGTCATCCCTCCCTCCCTCCCTTCCTCAGTCTCTGTCCTCCATTTTATTTTTGAGTAAAGGTTTTAGTGGTTCTCAAATGATGGTACATGTACTTCTGGTGGTACATACATGCTCTTTCCAGTGGTACGAACCAGTCGTATTTGGTTTAGTCTTGATTTAGAGCTGGTTTAGGCCTTTTTAATCCTAGTATACATCAACCCCCCTTCCATAACAGTAATTAAATCAGGATCTGAGTATCACTATAAAAAGCCTGTGTACCAAGGGGTTCCCATACCTCAGTTTGAGAACCAATAAAAAAGACAATTGTAAATCTCACTACAAATTCGTAGGAAATCATATTCTAATGTCCGGGTAATATTAGCAATAATAGCATTTTGGTTTATCAGTAAACCTCCATTAGCTCTTATTTTCAGTCTAATTTATTGTTTTGTTTTTTATTTTTAGGACGATATGCACAGAGTGATCGACCAGCAGCTGATGGACAAGCACCAGGACGAGTGGCGCCGTGAGCCCTCCTCGTTCTCGGGACAGTCCTCCAGGCGGGCTCGCCACCGCATCCACGAGCGGGACAGGACAGTTTTCTCTTTTTTCAAAAAGAACTGAGTCCCGTTGGACTGTCCCACAGCACAGCAACCAGACGAGACAGAAGAGGAGCTGGAGAGGGTGGACCAAAGAGGAGCCCCAAACCAGGTCTGGGGGTTCAATTGCACTTTCTCTGCCCATTCCTCCTTTTCACAGGTTATAGACAATAGACATTAGAAATTAATGGACCAATCAGGTGTGAAATCTGCCTTATTAACTTTACTTTAACTTTAACATAAGCATATTATGTAGGAAACTGGTGCAACACTACCAAAGCATGCCCTTGGGCAGACAGACAGCTCTTTGACCGTCACCAAACACACATTCATAAATAGGCAAGGTGGGTGAAGTGTGTTGCCCAAGGATACAACAGCAGTATGATGAGGATTGAACCGTTAACCTTGTAGTTAGTAGTTGGCCTGCTTTACTTCCCAAGCCACTGCCAGCACCAGATTAGTTAGTAATGCTAAAGGCCTACATATGGGCACTGATAAAGAGTTTGAAGAAAATCTCAAATTGAATCACATTTTGGTGCCAGCTTATCATTATCTTCCAATGGGATAATCTTTTTTTTAAAAATAAACTGTATTGTTTGACCAATTTACAATGTTTTGAATACTAGTACTGAACACAAGCCAGCCTCTCAGTTTTGAATGCCCATCGTCTAGAGATCTTTTGGTCCATTCATTTCTATGGTCGTTTGATAAAGCTGGTAAAGAAAGATAGAGATCAGATTACCTCCAAGATCAGATCACCTCTACTGCCCACTGCCACCTCTGTGGAGAGGAGGGTTTTAGTAAAAGTATGCATTATCACTGTCAGGCCAGTCTGGTGGGCACAGGAGCAAATGACTGACAATGAAGAGTTAATGTTGTCTTAGAATCTAACTACAGCAAACCCACAAATCTCAGGTTTATTCATTTGTTTAAGGGAACTCAAATCAAAAACTGGACCTCTAGAGAGTTACAATCTTATTTTTCCATAGACCTTTTTAGTTTTATAGTAATGATGTATTATTGTTAAATCCACATATGTCAAACGCACTTTCATGAATCGTATCTATTTTTATACAAATGACAAATGTTGGATCAAATGAAAATGTATGTCTTATTAATTGACCTAAGATTAGTGACTACACCTAGAGCCATAGTGTTTTTTTCAGTGGCTCTAATTACCCAAAGCTTGCATTAACATTGTGCTCTCAAAAACTCAATTCTATATATTTGACGAACATGACATAGCTCAGTCTTGAAACCCAACCTAATGTTGCTGCTAAAAGGCACTTTATTAAAAACATCTATTATTCAGGGTCCCATACAATTAGAGTTTTTACTGCTTATACCACTGCTGCCCCCTGGTGGAATTAATCAAGTTTATATTTAAAAGCTTCAATTCAATTAAATCAACATCTATGCATTTTATGGATTTACTGTATAGAACATTGCAATATATTTTGAATAGCTGCTATAGACTACATTAGGCCTATTATTTCATTCCCTTGAATAAATTCTATAAATAAAACAAAAAAAATCAAACTAATGAACTTTAAAATTGGAGAGACAATCAAACAAGCCCAGTCCACAGATTACAGTTATTCATTTTCATTATGAATCCCATATATTATAATGATATTACTGTGAAGGAATGGGATCACATTTTGACCAAGCTGTAAAAAAATAATTTAAAAAAGCCCTTTGGTAATATGCAAATGTAGTTTTGGTTGAATTTCTAGCAATAATCTTTGGTTCTACCCGCTCATAGATGTATGTTGGGAGTATCTTACATCAGAGGCATAGTTATATAGCTCATTGTGATAGAAAGCACTTTAAATGTTATGCATAATAGTGCCATGTATGGCCCACTTTATGCATATCATGTCCAGTTGGGACCAGTCTGTTGTGTGGTCAGTGACATCTGAATAAACCTGTGGGCTGCTGTAGTGAGATGAAACAATGACCATAAAAGATGGAGATTTGAACATTATTTTTCTACGTCATTACATATTTAACTTTAATAACCTTTTGAGAAATGGCACTAACACTGTCCTTGTGATGTCAGTCATCTTCCTAATCGACCAAATTCTCAAAATGTTTACATTGACTTGAAGAGGGGTCAGTGAGGCTGCGTTCACACTGAGCAAAAGTCTCCCAGAACACATTTGGACTAAATAAGGTGTGATTCGTTTGAGAGCGGTAAAGTGGTTAGCTTTCTCAGCAGGGCAACAGAGTTCAAAAATGGAGTTTGTGTATGTCCTTCCCGGGTCAATGTGTGTTCTCTATAGTTTTTCTCAAAATTAAAAGACATGCCTGTGCTCATTAAACATCTCAGTTTCTATAGGGTGTACCACACATACGGCCTATAGTTGCTTGGGATAAATACATAAATTGCGTAGCACTTTTGAGTACAATTGTTGAATTTCTATTTCGGAGGGGTCACTTTCGCTCAAACACATCATGTAAATCTTTCAATATTATTATTATTATTATAAATTTACAGATAGTTGATACTTGAACTAGACCCCAGTGTGAACACAGCCTCAAAAATGATCATAAAGCTACATATAGACTTCCTGCAGTGGGGGCTGATTACCTCCACCATCAAGGCTCCAATAATCCATGTGCACTTTGGTTTGTTTGTCACCTATGGGCTTCCTTTCAGACATCTCATCAGACTCCATTGATAATATATAACTACTATAATAATGTGGGATGTATGTGTACTGAAATGATCTTTGAGTGAGATATGGTCCTGGTTAGTTGATGCGTTGACCCGGTGTCTGAAGCTATGCAGATGTCTCCTGTCATCTTAAACGGTTGTTGGGAAGGATCCACCCAAAGACTGATTTTTATAATAAAAAATGTTTGGTAGGTTTGATCAAAAGTGATATATTTATATGAAATTTAAAACTTTTTGAATAAAAATCTTTTTTTAGTGCAACATTTACCTGTATTTGTAGAGATCATTTTCATGTCTTCACTTTTTTGTTGATCAGATTTCTCATGAGGACTGTTAGTACCTGTAATATAGAGTATTTTACATTTAGACTAGATGCAGACCTCACCCAAGGCTATGGCTCTATCTCACAATGGTACAAAATTATACCTTTGTAATCAAAAATTTGTTCAACTATTCAATAATATCCACATTATTTAAAATGCTACAATAAAATGAGCTCATTTTAATATCTTTTACAATTTTGGGATACCACGAAAAAGAACTAAGTAACTAACCAACACAACACACCATTAATTCTAAAGTTTAGATTTAAACACTGTACCATGACATTTGTTTTATTATAATTACTATCAATACAAATGAATTGAATGGAGGAAATCCTGTGCAAATCTTCATAGTGTTTTGCATTTTTTTGTTAAAACTATTACAATGATTACTTTCTGTGTGTTTTGAATCAGTTATGTTTCATGTTTTTGTTTGTATCTTTCAGGACCATGTTTTTGACACTGTAGACTGTAATGATTTGTTTTTCAATAAAAGTATTTTTAAAAATACACGTGTATGTTTCCTGATCTTGCAGCAGTGTGTGACGTGTTGAGTTAGATTTGTTGCTGAGTATTTTCATTCATTTGTGTCACATGTTGGTTTTTAGCCGTAGTATGGGTCCATTGTGCACTGTGGCTGAATTCGTTGACAGATCAGTTTAAAAATCACAACACGCTCGAAAATATTACTATTATGAAATATAAGCAATAATGAAATATATCTGTGACTTCTCCAAAAACCTGACGTTGCACTTAAAATGTCAGCAGTTTACATGGTTTTCCACAAATCCCAAGTGTAAGAAATGCACATAATTGTCGAAGCCTTTAAATTTGGTTAGCATATGTGTACAATTTTATTATGGCACATTCTCTATTTGTCATACAAGCAGCCTTGGAGTAAGACTCTTCCCAAAGATCAGTGCACAGTTCCTCCCATATATTCTTTATTCACAGAAAAAGCAAATAAACAAAAAGACACAGGTTGCAGTTGAAGTTAAGACCAAAGCCACTGACAGATGATATCGTGTCAAATATTTATTTCTTATGTTTATTACCGATTAAATTTATGTCGGGAAAATGAATAGTACATCTCTTTATTCTCCAGTGTACAGCAAACCACAGCTGGCGACTGTGGCGACCATTGCACAGGCTGCATGTTTTAGATCAGTTTGGACTCCTCAAATATGGCTGTATTGTGACGTTGTAATTTATTAGTTAATTATATAAAATCTAATCCACTGACCAAATATATAAGCTTTGTGTTTTTGATAGGACCATTTAAAGAATACAGAGTTTAACAAGGCCTGTGCTGTCGTCCCCGACAGCAAAGTGTATATCGGCGAAAACGACCCCACACGTCTGCCCCGTACGTCTGCCCCGTACGTCTGACCCATACGTCGCCCCGTACGTCT
>JAVQKC010079597.1:0-23021 GCA_036025475.1 Philypnodon macrostomus | reverse complement strand
ACCATATTTGTGCCATATTTGTACCATATTTGTGCCATATTTGTAACATATTTATTCCATATTTAGGCCATATTTGTGCAATATTTGTGTCATATTTGTGCCATATTTGTACCATATTTGTGCCATATTTGTACCATATTTGTGCAATATTTGTGCCATATTTGTGCCATATTTGTACCATATTTGTGCCATATTTGTGCCATATTTATGCCATATTTGTACCATATTTATGCCATATTTGGTATTCTATATGTGGCCCACTTTTGATTCAACTCTTCTGTTTTCTCCGGACCTTTCCGCAGACCAAAAGTGCCATATATTAGCCATCAGTGGCCCACATCCGCATGCTATCTGGGTATTATACAAACAAAAGCCTCAAGGATTATGCATTGTTTTGTATTTTTATTACATTTTGTCACCCTATAGTTAGACTATTTCAATGGTAATTTCTTTCTCTGTTGCTGTTTCTAACTCTAAATATTAGAACATATCCTTTTTGCAACAACATGTTAACATCATCCACCTGTACAGGCCGATACCGATATTAATTAAAATTGTAAATATCGGCCGATACCGAGTTGAGCCGATATATATCTGTGCATCACTTATAAATACAGGCAAAAACTGCAGACTCTACACAGCAAATGTGACTATTGTGATCTGAGCATAGGCAAATGTAATAGTGAAAATATACAGTATGATTTTTAGATGTTCGATGTTTTTGTTTTCTATTGTGAGGCAACGTATATTGAACTTTAGACGTATTTAGCTTAAGGACCTGCTGCTCCTGTTATCATCAGGAAATATAGGAATGATATAGGCTAAGTAAAGTTAATTTGAAATAAAATTGTCAAAATGAGTGGCACACAGTTGTTGAAGACCAGCCCGTTACTTAGCGTAAGTTTATAAGGTCACTAGAGAGAGAGATGGAGACTGAAGGGGTGGTGCTTGAGGGAATCGAGAGTGCTACTTAATCATCCGTGCTGCAGCGTGTTTGTGAGCGCGGAGCCACACTGGTCTGCGCTGGATGTGCGCGAGAGGAAGTGGGGTGATCCCTCCTCTCGCTGCCCACTCCCCAGATAGTCTCCTATACTACCTACAAAAAGGCATCTCTTCTGGCTCGACCCGTGAGCGCTTCCCTCCCTCTCTGCCTCCCGCGAAGCCGTATCTCTCCCATCGTCCCTCGGATCTTTGTTTCAGGACGTCGGGCTGCGGCTGCGTGATGCTCCGGTGAGTATTCTGAATGATGCTGTTATCTTCCCGTATCTTTGCGCTTGTTTTTGGTCCATAGATATACACTTCTAGATTGACGAGATAACGAAAGATTATCGGAAGTATACGTATAAGGACGCGAGGGGACCTTTAAAAATAGCGCTTTGTCCGACTAGGTGCACTTCATTTATGTTTTTGTTCTTTCAGAGGGGCGTTACTAGGGTAGGGTATAATTCTGGCACACAAAGGCACAAGCGTAACAGTCCGGGTGCAATATTTTCCGGAATAAATCAACTGTGAATTATGTCAACACATCAGTTCAACAAAGGCGCCTCAGTGAGTGTCCTTAATGCACGCTTGGTCCACTTGCTGTCAGTGCAAGGCAAATTGAATAACAGAATACGAGATTAGTCTTTTTTTCTCTTCTTCTTCATTTTTCTTGTTGCAATTATTGAATTATTTTATGTTTAAATAGCCCAATACATGCAGTCAGGGCTGTACATAACGTTTTAAAAGTAGCCTAGAGGTCCAAAAAGTATCCATCAGCCTACCTCAATATCCCATAATAAGGACAAAGAAATGAACAAGGGTTAGTCTTCGTTTAATCCTGGTTTATCGCTGGTTATGGTTAGGTTAGTCCGGCTTTTTCAGTCTTGAGTTCAATATTTAGATTCAGTTTACTGCTGCTTAAACCCAAAAATATTGTCTCATATTGGATGGCAGTGGCTTTTCAAATCCTGCTTGAACTTGTGCATGATGTTGTGTACTTGAGCAAGACACCTAACCCACATTGACAATCTGTATGATGTGGTTCTTGGTCCATGCCCCCTGCCAGTCGGCCCCAGGGCAGCTATGGATACAGAAGTGTGCTTTTGAGGAGCTTCTCTGTCTCCAAAAAATATACAAAACCAATGCATTAGGGATGCACCGATGTGACATTTCTTGGCCGATACCAATGTTTTCATTACCAATTTGCCCGATACCGTTATTCTGTAAACACATTTCTTGAAACAAAGACATCAACATAGAAATAACTTCCTTAGAAATAACTGCCTTAAAAATAACTGCCTTAAAAATAACTGCCTTAAAAATAACTTCCTTAGAAATAACTGCCTCAGAAATAACTGCCTTAGAAATAACTTCCTTAGAAATAACTGCCTTAAAAATAACTGCCTTAGAAATAACTTCCTTAGAAATAACTTCCTTAGAAATAACTTCCTTAAAAATAACGTCCTTAGAAATAACTGCCTTAGAAATAACTTCCTTAGAAATAACTGCCTCAGAAATAACTTCCTTAGAAATAACTGCCTTAGAAATAACTGCCTTAGAAATAACTGTCTTAGAAATAACTTCCTTAGAAATAACGTCCTTAGATGTATTTCTGAATTTTGTTCCTGTATTTAGACTTTCTGAACTGGCTTTTCTTTCTCTGAATGTTTTTAAACCTAAATATTAGAAGTTATACTTTTTGAACAACAGATGACCATCATCTGTACAGGCCGATACCGATATCAGTAAATATTGTATATATCGGCCGATCTCGACGTCGAGCCGATATAGCTGTGCATCCCTTCAATGCGTTGCTATTCTGTTAGAGAAATGTTACAGACTGCCATGCATGTTGTCAACAAGCCCAATTTCTATGCATGGAATGTTGCAGAAATCAAATGAATATAAAGCCATAGAGAGAACACCAGACGCCCTCTCCAGCAGTGATGCATTATTTATAAAGTTATCCCTGATGCACCTCCCACCAGCACCACTGTGAGCTCTTCTCCTTCCTTCACTTCTCACAGTGTTCCATTGTGCACATGGAGACGCTATTTTGAAGGTTGTTCAAGTCAAGTTTATTAGGTCTACATTCTCAGCTCACAGGAAGGAAGACCAAGAGGGAGGTAAGACTCCGACCTGCCCCCGGGCCCCCGACAGCCAAGAATTTTGTATTATTGATTTGTGGATTGTTTGCATTCTTGCGGCCCAGAGAGAGCTAAGAGTCGATATTTTAATTTTTTTTTATTTCTTAGTGACTTTACTTCAAGGAGAACATTCTTTAATTACTGAACGCGTGTTCTTTTCAATGACACCAGCTTAGCAGATGATCAAATGACATGATTATCCTTTAAGCACGGTACATACGGTCACACAGTCTTTTAGTGTTATGTAATGCAGACTGGCGTGCGTGGCACTAGAATGACTTTGAGTACCAAAAAGTACCAACATTTTGTTTGGTATACAGAATGATAATTGTTTTTCTTGGTACGCAGGAGGCTTATTGGCATTAATCAATAGTGGCAATGCATTCTTAATACTTATTTCACGTTACGTTTATGTTTTGTCAGACGAGGAATTATCATGCCTAGACTTCAGATACTGGGGGTACGTTCTTGTGGTACCCAAGAGCCTTCAAGTGTCGGTGTGCTTAGTAGTTTAGATCTGTTTTAGATCCATACAGTTTTGTCCTGACTTGGTTTAGTCCTGTTTTGTTCTTTTTTAGTAAAGGCGTTTTTTGTATCAATTGTGGGTTTATTCCTGCAGTTTAGATCTGGGTTAGTCCTGTTTTAGGCTCATTTTACTCTAAATATGGCATATGGAAAACCACACATATTTTGAGACCAGTGAAAATGTGCCCTAATATTGTATATAGTCTTCCTTTCCTCTATAGAAGCTGAATGTACATGGATTGTGTCAAATGCTATATTTCTGATGTACTTTTTTTTCTCTTTTTCTCTCCCCAGCAGCAGCAACAGTGAGAGCAGATGTTTTGAGCAGCTCAGCCAATAGCAGCATCCATCCCGCTGCAGCCGGGTGCCACAAGCCTACATTCACGAGAAAGCTCCGGGAAGCAGATTACCTTGGGATTCCAACACATATGGACACATACATGCATAATTCTGACAAGGACTCTACCATAAAAGTACATCTCTGAATGAACCTGTCCATCTGACTGCACTGATATCATGGAGGAAGAGGAGGAGCCAATAGAAGAATTCAATTAACATGATCCCGCCCCTTCTCCACTCTGCCCAGCTATATAGATCTGACTGGTCAAAGAGGATTACGGACTGGGAATAAAACAGTGGTGCATAGAAATATGAGAGGATGCGGTTTCTATGGATACCAGTGCCTTGTTAAAAAGATATTCTGTACATGAAGAGGAAGATCATATGGACTTGAGCTAAGAAAATAACTAAAGCTTATTATGGCCTAAGTGAATTTTGGGATTCTGTTCACATTTATTTTGATCCACTCTGATTGCTGATGATAGAAAATATCAAAATTGCCATTGTTGGAAGATACTTTTCCCTCTGTAGTCTGCTTCCTAGTGTGCATACTGATTTGGCATATGTTTTACACCAGATGCCCTTCCTGACACAATTATCTAGGCTTGGAATTGGCACAAAGAGTGTACTGGTTTGTGATGCCTTGTGGTTGGATTGGATTAGGGCATTGATGTAAGATATTGTTGGTTCAGTAAACTATATATATATATCTTCCAAAAACATCCGGATTAGTAGTTCAAAATGGGCTAAATTAGCTTTACAGTGATTACGATGAGAAACTGACCAGCCATATGTGATAGATTCATGTTTTAGAGTCTACAAAAGTCATTAACATATCATCATGGCAAGTCAAGACACACTCTTGTTCCTCCACGGCTTTGACCTCAGTGGAAACTTCACCGACCCTCAACCCTTAGGAACTGGGGTCACGGGGCTGGTCCTGTCCGCCCACGACCAGAGAACCGGACATCGGGTGGCAATCAAAAAGCTGGTGATGCGAGATTCAGTGACGGTGAAACATGCTCTACGGGAGGTGAAGATAACCAGAAGACTGCGCCATGAGAACATAGTGAGGGTCCATGAGGTGCTGGCCCCACACGGACGCCCACTGCCCAAGGACCCCTCCCAGCTCAGCGCTCTCTACATAGTGCAGGAGTGTATGGAGACAGATCTGGCTCGGCTGCTGGAGCAGGGGTCCTTACCCACAGGTACACTGGGAGAAACATCACATTTTATAGCTTAAAGTTGTAGTCTGGAGGTTTGTAAATTAAGAACTTGTTAAACCATTGGTTAATTCTAGTTGAGTCCATCCACTACGAGTTTGTATGGATTACCTTACCATTCAAAAGAGGAGGACCTAAAGTAAAATAATAATGACATATCACCATCAAACCCATTTACATGCAACAGTTTGGACACAATTTGCAATGTCAAAGTTCCATGATTACATTTAATTCCCAAAGCAGCATGGTTCCAGCTCCCACGACCTGTAGACTACACTTTTATGAGATGAGGCCGCCTGCCATCCATTAATAACATAATAAAATAACCATGTAAACTACACTGTAAAATGTGTACTTTCTAAACTAGCCAATGGCATCTTTGATTTGTCATTTCTGACATACTGTACATTTCGATTCATACAAATAGAACTTTGCCACAGAGGCCATACAAAGTTTTGTGATGAATGCTGCCTGATGAAAGTCTAATGAATGCCCTCGTGTGTGTTTGCCCTTGACCAGGTCATGCCACTCTGCTATTTTACCAGCTGCTGAGGGGACTCAAGTTCATCCATTCCGCCAACATCCTGCACCGAGACCTCAAGCCTGCCAACATATTCATCAACACCGACCAACTGCTGCTCAAGATCGGTGACTTCGGGCTGGCCAGGATAGTGGACCAGCACTACTCTCACAAGGTTAGTCAGAGCGCCCGGCTGTTGGACAGATTGGTAGAGCATGCTTTAGAGTTTGTGTTCTGGGAGAAAAATACAAAAAACAGCATTAGCCAAGAAATGTGATCCAGAATTCTTAGTTTGGACATTTTATACTCACTTTACTGACAAGTCTAGTCAAATAATCTCTGGTGCATTTTTAGCTAGTTCTTCAGTTGTTTGTTTATCTGCAATGGGTGCACATTTAAATTATTGCATAACATTTCTTCATCTGCCAGATCTTAGAATAGCTGGAGCCTATTCCTCTATCAGCTATAGGCCTTAGGTAGTGTATACCTAGTTTATTTTGTTATAATGTCCAGTTAAAAAGTAACATTGTTCAGTGCATAATTCTCACCAGATGACATTAACAGAGGGTGACCTTTCAGAACAACTGTAATTTAGTACAGCTTAGGTCTTCTTCCTGTATTTGACCGGCCTATCAGATGACACCCTCCATCACTGATGTTACTGACCTCAGTCTTTACATTAACTCCACACAGTATCATAAAGCTCTTCTTCCTGGTGTCAGGTGTTCAGTTAGCCGGCTTGCCTACTGCTGCTATAGGGTTCACAATTTCCCATTCTACGTTATTGGTGTAACACAAGGAGGACTGGAGTGTGTGTTTTTTGTGCAGCAGAACTCCAGTGAAAGACTATCTTTGTTGAGCTCGGGACTGGGGATCAGCTGGGTGCATGCAGAGAGAGGGGGACACAGGAGGAGGCAGAGAACAAATGAAGAAAGGTGAAAAGATTGTGTCATAAAAAAGGAGGGAGGAGGTGAGATGAGAAGAGAGATAGTTATATTTTGATGGTATAAAAACGTTCAGCATGCTCCAGCGTGTATCTGTACATGTGCACCTACAGCAGCACCTTTGTGTGTTGGAGAGCAGAGTGCTCAGGAGTAAAATGTTCTAACACAAGGTCTATGTGCTCTCATTATTGGAAAACTAATCACAATCGACATTTAGAACCTCCAGTCGATATCATCTTGGCCCGGTATCTGGCCACAGTCCATCAGATTAAGATTTCCTTGTGTCTAACTGCACTATGTGACTAAGCAGCAGTACAGTTTCTAATGGTGATATGGTAGTTTAAAGAGACAAAGCTATTACAGTTGTTTACAGGTGACCAGATGTCCCACTTTGCAATGGATTGTACAGCCTTTTCTGTTTGAAATCCATTGTCCCACAAATTGGGGCTTTGTTTTATATTTTGGTCAATTGCCAAAACAGAGGGCTGGCAGGTATGGCCTTACCTTTAGTATGATTCTGGTCATTACTCCCAGTAAGTAAGTCTTCTTGCATAAGCCTCTATGGCACAAATGTCAAACTACATCCATGCAAAAGTCTCCCCTGTTTGCAACTCTTTCAACAGCTCTGTAGTTTAGCATTTTGGTAGCTAGTGGAATGTAATATTGGGAATTTATATTTTTTCATTTACTGTGAGTTGTGTATTGTGTTGGTTCTGCTGTGGCCACCCTGCATTAACCATACCCATTGGGGTTGCATTATTTGCTCCCTCATTATCAGTGTTGGGGAACGTTACTTTTGAAAGTCGTTAGTTTGCTCGTTACTGCCTCTAGAAACACGTCACATGTGTGTTAGAGTACTCATGCATTACTTCCCAACAAATCACAAACAAACAACCCGTCTGTTCCAAACAGTCATTTCTGCACGGATCAACAAGAAAGTCACAGATCGAGATGCACATGAATCTTTGATTAGCCTATTAAGTGGCAGCGGGGAGACCAGCTCTGTGTTTACAGACCCCACTTTAGTGACCTGGTGCGGTTCAGAGACGATCCTGCACACACCAGCCGACTCAAAACAACTAGTGTTATGAGCCAGTTGGAAACTTCCTCCTGACAACCTGCTGACAGAGGTACTGGGATCAGATTCTCAGGGTTTATAAGCAGAATATTGTGTTAGTGGGGAGGTGCTGTCTGTATATGTAAAGGCTCACAATCCAAAAGGTGTAATAAACATTTCCGCAACAGAAAATAAGGTCCACAATATTTTCCTAATCCTCAATTTTGCCACAAATGTAACTTACTCTACTTTGAGCAAAATAGATCCCATTGTGTGTCCCATTTGTGATGCACTGCTGACACCAAAGCAGACGTCTGCATTGAACGAGCTGGTCTTTTCTCCTTCAATAATGCAGAGCCCAAGCCCCGCCTTTTCAGGCTTTTTATGGTGAAGGACAGTGAGCAAGAGTTGTAGGGTTTGTAGAAATATCCCAAATGACTCTGAGTACTTTAAAATGCTTTTTTTTTCCTGGCACTATTCGGAAGTATGGAAGTCTCGAACGGTGGTATAGGTACTAATGGTGGTACTCGGGCTTATTTTTTTGTCATATTTATATGTTCTTTCGTCTGATTTAGAATTTTGAGAGACTCTTTTTAGTGCATGTCAACAGCTACAGTAGCCCAGTAGGGACAAGGGCCTTGACAAAACCCAGTGGAAAATACTGAAACACAATAGTGTGCTTCTCCACCAACAGTCATCAGTGTGTTCCCTCTGGACAACTTTTGGTTGTTGTGGAAAAATGTTATTAAAGAGTATGGTCATTATAATGGCCCAAGTGTCGAATTTGCAGAAATGGTGTATAAATAAGCAGGTGAGAGATGAGGCGGTGAACCCAGGTGGTAGCAGGGGACAGGAGGAACAGTTATATAGGCAGTGATGACGTCAAAGAACACTGTAGTGAAGGAGAGGGAGGTCACACAGAGAACGAGAAAGTGGGAGGTGATGACTGGTGAGAAAGACAAGAGGATGAGAGATAGAAGTCTGGAAATACATGAAGAGCCTTGGTTAGAGACAGAGTCGGCTATAAGCATAGAAGCTGTAGTAGTGTAAACGTTAGTACATTTCTATTTCAGGATGCAATGCAAAATCTGTCCTCTCTCAGTCTCATACAGAGCGTTTCTAGACAATTGAAAAGTTGCTTAAACAATATTGCAATTGTAAAAACAAGAAGTAAAACGTATGGTATACTTTATTGTTCCCGTAGGAAAGTTTGTAATTGCATTTGACCCATGCTTCAGTGCCACCGGGGCAACCTGTCAGGAGCAGTGGGTGACCACATGGCACAGGGACCCTTTTCCAGATACTGAGTGCCTATCTGGAGCTGCCTGTTTTAGCCTTGTGTCTCTTTCTGCTGAAAACTAGGCCAGTGGTTCTGAAGCTTTTCAACCCAAAAACCACACTAAAAAGTATTTGCTTCTAGGGCTGCACAATTTTGAAGAAATATAACATTTTGATGATTTTTATGACAAATATTGTGATTGGGATTGTTGTGATATTGTTTTAAAACCAAGATTCAGGACATTAAGAAAAAATGAGACTAAATGGAGACTAACCCAGGTCTAAACCCTTCACTAAAATAAGGACGGATATACAAAAAGCATTGCTAATCAAGGACAAAACAGAGGTAAAAGAGAAATGAATCAGGTCTGAACCAATCCAAAACCACAGTTTGACAACCACTGAACAAGGTGATTGCTTTTTAACTATGCTTCTAGAGAATACACCAGAAACAGTCACAGGAGTGTCCAAACTTTGGGCATGGTCTCCAACAAAAACAATCCCACTCTGCTAGTTTCGAGCTTTATTACCTGACATTAAACACAGCCAAAGTGAAAGTCAGTCAAATATTTACCATGGGAGACTTGAAGTGGAACTAAAATGCCAACGAATGGAAAACCAGGGTTTGGGGCTTATTTGTTGGGACATCTTTGAGCACTCTGCACCGCTGTTTGTGCTGTCATCTCCTGGCAAACAGATGAGATCACGGCAGCAACGGGAAGCGGCAGGTAAGCAAGGTTCACTGAGGACAAGGCAGACGCAAAGTACAGCATATGGGGAGGAGGATGGGAGGGGGGGTGAAATGCTGAAGAAGTCATTTTTGCTGCCACCAAGTTTAAATGTCTGACCTAAATAGAGTGACTTGAACAATGTTAACTCTTGGAAGCAGGAGCATGTTGGTAGATTTTTAGATTTTTGAAGCTGTATATGGAATGGGAGGCAGTCGTGGGTGTGCTTCAGTGGATAAAGGCTTTGAGTCATGCCCTGAACCTGCTCGGCCCCACACAATTCACACTTTTTTCACTGTCATTCTCAAATAGGAACCAGCAGGGATTTTTACATCACAGAGTGCATTAAAGGGACTGTATGTGTTATTCTCTCCACAGTATCTTGACAAATTTGTATACAAGTAGTATGCCATGTATGTCATAGCTCTACTGAGAATAAAGCTTTTTCTCCTGTATGAGCCTTGATGTTGGTGGTGGAGGAAAAGAAGATGTTGCTGCTAAGGGGGTAATAGAGGAGAGTGCTGCTCCTGCTGAGGTGGTGATGAAGGATAATGCCACTGTTCTACTGTTTACGTTCAATCTAAGAATAAAACTGTTATTATACTAGTGACCACAGGTACATTTAGAGGTGTGGGAATGGATGGATTCATTTTATTGGTGATGACAATCATATTGTAGCATTGCGCTTCAATCGAAATCCATGGCAAAAGGCCGACCACAAACATACCCAAAACTGCCACACCAATGGTTGAAACTAGCAGTAGGTTGGCGTTTATGTGTGCACACCTGCGTAGCGGTCAACAAACAAGGGAGATGGTAATAATTTAATAACAATGTCACCTGCATTATTCATGAGGTGATATTTCCAGAAGAATACACTGTTGATGTTTTGTTAGGGCGGCCCTAATGAGCAAACGTGTTGTGATACAGAGAGGCATCAAAAGCGTAGGGTGAGATTCTGAGCTGTTTCTGCTGCACTGCGTAGATCAGGAGTGAGTTTCACACCCGCAGGTGTGTGCCTTAGAGAAATGAAATCAGAGAAAATGAAAAATTCTCCTTTAGGTTTGGATCTCTTTTTAGTCATCTTCAAACATGCCTCTGATCCAAGTAATGCAAAGTTTGGTTAGATTTTTACAGTTGGACTGCTTCAACTTCGCCCATGTCTTTCCATACATTGGTGTAATGAGTTTATTCCATTCCATTTTTGATTGTACTTCTAAGAGTTGTTTTGCATCATACTTACACCTACTTCTAGTTCAGTAATATTTTAATACTGTTACTTTAGTACACCCTTCTCTGTGGAGTTAAGTACTGGTTACTGTGGAACAAGTGAGAGAAGTTTTTAATTGGTTATTTTGTATTTGTAACTGTAGTATTTTTTTTTTTACAACATTACCACATCAGATGATACAATTTTAACAGTTAAGATTAAGTTAAGATTTTTATTTTTTTATTTTTTTGCTTAAATAGTACATTTTTACTTAATTTATTTATTTTCACATTATTTATTTGTCAGGGACCATGTACAATCTCACAAGAGAAAATATTATTTGGACCAGATTTAGCTAAAACTATTTTCCATCTGCGGTCCCCGGGCAAGTGTGACCAACAATAAAACAAATACACAATACAGAATGACCATTAGCGCAAATGCTTCCTACTGTATGTCATATTCGACATCAAAGACAATTCCTAAAAATACTTAGTACTACCATTACTTTTAGTACATTTCTGAGTGTATTCTGTCCCATGTTTTTCCAGGGCTATCTTTCGGAGGGTCTGGTCACTAAGTGGTACTGTTCCCCTCGTCTCCTCCTCTCGCCCAACAACTACACTAAGGCCATTGATATGTGGGCAGCAGGTTGTATCCTGGCAGAGATGCTCACTGGACACATGCTGTTTGCAGGTACTACAGCGCACCAGAGTAACCAGACTTATCCCAAAAATAAGAGCTAGATTTTGTATACAGATAAGGGGTTTAGAACCAATTATGACTGATTGAGACAATTCTGGAAAGAATACTGTAAATGAGTATAAAATCCGTGCGCCTGACAATATTTGTCTCATTAATGTCCTGTATTATACTGGGGGAAGTGTCTGGGGAGTCTGAAGTCTGGGCGTCTCTGCTTAGACTGCTGCCTCAACGACCCGGCCCCGGATAAACAGAAGAAGATGGATGGTTGTCTTGTATTACTCTAAGCCAGGTCGATGGTAACCTGCAAAAAGGATAACTTCAGATGACATATTTGAAAACAGATACTTCTACATAAATGTAGCCAGGTTCAGAAACAGCCAGAGAAAGAAAAGCCAGCAGACATCAGGCTCTTTGTCACCCTTGTTACGGATTAATAAGGATTTATATATACATTTAAAAGCAGTTTTTTCTATAGTGATTTAGTTAGACTTAGTTTCCCCTCATTCCTTTATATAAAAACATAGGAGACAGCTTAATATTCAAGGTTAATAAAGTCTTACTCTTTACTGTGTTTATGTCCTTCTCAAGAGATATGTTTGTGTCCTTAAAATCCATTAGAATATTGGAAAGCATTATTTTCAGAACATAAAATATGACAGTGTTTGGTATTCAGGGCAAGACAGTTGATGCTCAAAGTTCAAGTACAATCTTTTAATAGTAAATGCATATACTGGTGAAATATAGTCTGTGAGGTGGCATCATGTTGCAGCTCCACAAAGACACTAGATTTGTGAAGGCTCCTCTCTCCTGAGCAGAATATAAATGATGACAGAGTTTGAGAGTGCATCTGACAGACTGAACTGACCTCACTGTGCCACTAGGAACCTGCTGGAATAGCACTCATGTAGAACTGGGTTAGGAGAATTTCTATACTAGAGAATTGGTTCTCAATTGGCTTACCTGGTTAAATAAAGAATAAATAAATAAATAAATAAAATACTAATTTCAATTCATTTAGAACTTTGTGAGCAAACATTTGGTGTATTTTGATATTATTTTATTTATTTTATTTTAAGGCTTTGTATGGTAATAGTTTTGCAGCATTAATACAGAATAAGGCTGCACAATTAACCGCAATTGAATAAAATTGCAATTTTATTGGTCACAATTAGCAAATCACAAATGATGCAATTTTTTAGACAATATTAAAGTAATATCTTCTCTGTTCTGCTCTGTTCTGCTCTGTTCTGTTCTGTTCTGTTCTGCTCTGTTCTGCTCTGTTCTGCTCTGTTCTGTTCTGCTCTGTTCTGTTCTGTTCTGTTCTGTTCTGCTCTGCTCTGTTCTCCTCTGTTCTGTTCTGCTCTGTTCGGTTCTGTTCTGCTCTGTTCTGCTCTGTTCTGCTCTGCTCGGTTCTGCTCTGTTCTGTTCTGTTCTGCTCTGCTCTGTTCTGTTCTGCTCTGCTCTGCTCTGTTCTGTTCTGTTCTGTTCTGTTCTGCTCTGTGCAGAAAGGCATGTGTTTCTTGTGGAAGTTGTATTAACTCTTTAGTCTTCTTTCAAGTGTTAATGCTTCCAGACAGGTTTAAAATGTGCTGTGTGTGGACCGAGTCGAACTTTTCAAAAGAAATAGAATCACAATCACAATATTAGTCATACATATTTATGCAATTATATATTTGTACAGCCCTAATATAGAATCAAAAAGAACATTTATGGGTTGACTATTTAGTTTACCCCTCAAAAGTGCCACTACCAATGCATTGTTTTGGCTCCCTCTGGTGGTGGTGTTTGATCCCTAGTTAAGTACATAAAGCTTCTGGGTATGAATGCTGCACTGCCATAACTGCAATTCACCATCTCATCTAATTAGAACAACAGCAGGCTTTAAGTAACTGATTTATACACTTCAATAGGACATAGCTGATACATAATTTTAACATTTGAGTGGCAATGCTGAAAGTTTTTTGTTTTGTTGTTCCAGGAGCTCATGAGTTGGAGCAGATGCAGCTGATTCTTGACACAGTGCCAGTGCTCAGAGAAGAGGACAGACAAGAACTAATTAAGGTTGTGGACTACTGTGATTAGTGCTTTAAATGGCTCACCTTTCCTGTTGTCTGCTTAATGATTAGATGTGTTGAATATATTTTCAGCTTGTGTTTTTACCCTAGGTCATGCCTTCGTATGTTAGTGATGGTTGGCGTGTGAAGAAGCCCTTCTCTGAGCTGCTGTCTGAAGTGGATGCTCAGGGTGAGTGACAGGCTCAAAACCACAGTTGTCGTCGAATCAGTTTTGTCAAGAGTCTTCAGCGTTTGAGATCAAAGGTGTATTTAGGTGTCAAATCACCACCCCCTGTCCCCGACTGGTCTGTATTCACATCAGTACAAGCAGACTTTGAGTATAGCTGTCTGCATGTGATAGCTGACCTGGTTGCATTGTAAAGTGCAAATGTGGTGTCCATAGTTAGAATAGTACTGTACTAGAGGGACTTTATGTCAAATGAAAGAATTATTCATGTGTACTTAATTAAGTACATTAATTAGATTAATTAGATTCAACTGGGCAGCACACCCCTTTTCTGGGTTGACTTTGCATGTTCTCTCTGGGTCTGGTCTGCATAGTTTTCCTCTTGGTGTTCTGGTTTCCTAACCAACAGATAACCCAAAAGACCACAGGCCCTGGCTCCATAGGGTAGTTCCATGTCCTGCAAAAAGGTAAAATACTACCTAATGATAATATCCACCAAATGACAGCAAAGTTTGAGACATATAACTTATAGCTATTAATGTACCCCTAGTTTATGGCCTCTCTGCTCACAGCCAGAGGTTTCTGGACTGTTTTCAAAAATGTATAATGACATTGAATATTAATAGATGATTTGTGTTCTGTTGTGAACTTTGATAAAAGTTGGACAAAATCTGAAATTTACAGACTATAATAAAAATTGTGGTAATGAGTGAGTCTCTCTCCTCAGCTGTGGACTTCTTGGGTCGGATCTTGACCTTTAACCCCATGGATCGTCTAACAGCTGAAGCGGCCCTATCTCACCCGTTCCTTCAGCAGTACGCCTGTCCCGAAGATGAGCCCGTGTCCACACACCCCTTCCATATCGAGGACGAACTGGAAGACAGCCTCATCAGTGAACACTCTCTGAGCAACAGCAACAGCCAGGCTTCAAGCATCCACTGGGACAGGTCAGCTATACCCCATTCACTGTCCACAGCTGCACTGTGTAGAAACCAAATCATTTTGTGTGTGCAGGTTTGGGGACAGTTTGTCCACAGACTTATGTTGGCAGCACTCGGGAGGGAAGTGCCGCTGTATGCCCCCCGGCCTCATGACCTCAGATATGGGAGACACCACGGAGGATGAGGAGGTCCAGAGAGACCCCCGGGTGAACTCTACTACACTGTTAGAGGAGGCACAGGTACACATGAGGCTTTATAATATTGGATTGTGATGATATGGAGGTTATCTTATAGTGTGGGAACACACACAAACAGGCGTGGGAACAAGTTTACGTGAGTAACTTTTGAAATCAATTGTACTTAAGTAGTTTATTGCACAATACTTATTACTTTTACTTATATAATTTTTAAGGAACAATACTCTTACCTGGACAAAAGTATTGTTTCTTGGCTACTCTCCTCCACCTCTGAGCACACTTTATTGCATGCATTTCTAAGTATTTATTTTCCTTCACAGGTTGACCCACGCAAGTACTCCCACAGCAGCTCGGCCGAACGCTTCCTGGAGAACTCCCATTCCTCCCTGGAACGGGCGTACGGCTTCGGAGAGCTGGACTGTGGCCACTCCTGTGACTACAAAGTGGGCTCACCATCTTATCTGGACAAAATCGCTTGGAGGGAAGGAAAACCCCAGCACTATTCCGAGCCCAAACTCATTTTGGACCTGTCCCATTGGAAACACAACACTAGCAGTCTCCATAATATTCCCGCTGAACCTATAGGGGGAAGCATGGAGGATCTAGACATGGACATCGAGGAGAAACCGGAGGAAAAAGACAATTTATTTCAAGAGATTTCCCGTTGGGTTGAGAGCACTCAGTCTCGTCTTCACTCCCCGCCCCACAGCCCGTTGTTAGCTCCACAATCGCTAAACTGCTACACCTCATCTCCACCTCTTCCACTATCTCCAACCGACCAGCCAGCTCCAGTCTTCCACTACACAGAGGTCATCCAACCACCCTCCCCAGAATTTGATGAACACTCCCTAAGTCTTCCGCCCACTAACTCTCTCCCTTCCCTAGTTCCCTCATCCCCTACTTGTATAATTCTCCCTCGCTCGCCCCCAACAGCATCTCGCCCGACCTCTCCCCTATTTCCGGCCCTAAAATCTTCTTCGAACTCCTCCAATTCGTCAATATCCCAATCCGTTAATGATGGTTCCCTGGAATCGCTGCCCGTCAAGCAAAAAGAGCAGTTGTTCAATCTAGATGTTTTTATCACAAAGGCGCTAAAGCTGTGCAGGCAGAAGAAAGACAAATCAGAAAGCAAGAAAGTGAAAGAAGCAGGCTGGAAAGAGGAACCCAAACAGACTGGCATCAACAAAGGAGTGCCAAGATTGCCCGAGCACAGGACTCCCCCACCACAGATGCCACACTCATGAGAGGGAAGGGTCTACCAAAAGGGTCTACCACAAGGGTCTACTACAAGGGTCCACCGCAAGAAAGCTCTGGCCAAACACATATCAAACCTAAACATAATGTGGCTAGGGTAGATACATTTTCATTGTAGTCCCACAAATTGAGACTGTGTCCCACATTTTGACAAGCTCAGACCTTTATGTAGATCATTACTTTTTCTTCATATTCATGAATCTGTATAGGTAAAGTAAAATTATAATATATACTTGGGGATGGGACAGTATGGGACCAAATATGGTGAAATATTAATAATTGAATAAATAAATAAATACAGTATATTATATATACATGTACAGTAAATTGTCTTTTTTAGAAATAGCTTGTTGCTTGGTGAGATTAATTATTCAATGACTATTTCAAATATTTGTGCTGGCATGACAAAAAGTGGGACACATCCTCAATTTGTGGGACGCTGGATTTGAGCTGAAAATGCAAAGTAATCCCATGCAAAGTGGGACATCTGGTCACCTCAAGGTACAAAGGCTGTAATATTTATGCTGATTATTGACAGTAGACAGGGCATTAGGTACATACATCAGGTAATACAGATTTTTTTTTTCGCATTTTTGGGTTAAAAAACATTGACATAAGACCAGTGAATTAATCTGTACACCTTGTATCGGTACCAGGGAGTCTTCCAACGGTGTTACTCACCAAAATGATGTGCTTTTTCTGAATGTATAATGACTTCATGACCAATGACTGACCAAGCGGCCAAACGGTGCAACCTGCTTTGTAAAGTTGTGCACAGTTTCTCATATTTAATTCATTAATATATTTCTGAAGAATATTTATAGTGACGTCCATGTGCTCAGTATGTTCAAATACTAAGCACATCTTAGTTCATGTGGTGTGAATCGTGGTTTCTGTTGGAGCTCTATCTATTATTATTGTTTTAATGCTATCTAGTTTGTACATATCTAGTTTCCTTATGCATCCTACACGATTATCACAAACTCTATACACTCAGTAGCCAGATTTCTCACATAAAGCTTTACTAAAATGTAGCATACTGTATTTTTTGATTGTTGAATACATTGGGTTTTTAATCAAAATCTCAGTGCCCATAATACAAAAAAAACATACAATACTGGAAATTACCTAGTCAGGGTGAATATTTTAATCTATACTCTAGTACAATTCAGGTAGTAAATGGAGAGATGGATGAAAGTTCCAAAAAACAATCATGTTTTGGGATTAAAAATCAGCTCACATTGCATAGTACTGCCAGCTTTGTAACAATGCATCGATAATAATATTTTGCTTCAGAAAACTGTGCCTACATATAGTTTTCACTCACAATTTTCTTCTGTCTGCAGTATGTAAACCTTAATTGTTCTAAAATGGCTGACATCTGTTAAATTGTATATCATATTGAGTACACTACAATTGCACAATATTATAGGGACTCGGCCATTGCCAATCTAGCCAATAACTAATAGCCAATACATTAATATCACTACAGAGCACAATCACATTGAGTTTGTACAATACATCTTTTCTTAGAAACTACTAGAACTAGCCATGGCCACTTCCATTGCTAGGCTAACCACAGGAACCTCACAGCAATAATTGACATGAAAACTAGTATATATTTACTATGGGCAATTGAGTCAACATGATTTTTATGTGTGTCAAGCAACTTCCAAAATGTGCCTCCTACACATTGGATGCTTCCAGCTTGTTGAATGTACAGTATATGCTGCATGAGTTTCACTGCTGTGGTTAGTGTTTTGTACTCTTAATGCAAGGATGTCTTAACTTTACAGCAAGTCTCTCTATTTATTGCTGGTGGGTTTTAATTTTGTGGTTGCAGTTTTGCAAAATTAATAAATTAAATTAAATTAAATTGCATGTTCTCGTTGTATCATTTAGGTCCTAATCATTCATCTGTAGGATGGCTGAGAAATCTAATTGCAATCTATAGGCTTTAAATATTCTGACTGAATATTTGATTGAATATTTGAACAATGACTTTCATATTTCTGGTGACCGGCTTTTTGTCCATGTCCCATCATTTGGGAACCACTGATTTAGCCTCTACAATGGGGTGTATCATCAAACAGTGCAGCCACTTCAATTAAAACTGGGGTCCATAAGGTGGAGGGGGGCACTAGATTCTTTTTGAATAATGTAAGCTTTATTCATCAACATCTGTGACAAAAGCAAAACATTTAAAATCACACTAAAATATTATTTGGGGCATCTGCATACAGAAAAAATACAATGCCATAACGTCAAAAGTCAAGACTGAGGTCACAGTCACTTCTACTACATCATGCATTACGACATCCAAGCACAACTTTCTCCTGAGCCCTGTAGTGTATTTACGGTAACCAATAAGGGAATCCCCGCTTCTGATTGGTCCATTCTCTTGAACATTGCGTGTGTAGCGTCGTCTCCTCTTCGCCACTCTGCACCGGACTACAGCTGGCACGAGACTACAAAAACATAACACATTTCAACTCTCAATCATTACCTCTCGCTTTCTTACAGGAATATGTCTCATTAAAAGGTTCCATTTACGAAGAGCTCGCAGTATTTCATCACCAAAACACAGGTAAGGACAACGTTATTCTCAACTTCCTGTTTCTTTATTAATTATAAAGCTAGCGTCTCAATCAACGACCGCATGCCAGTGATAAAATGTGGCAATTATACCCTTCAAATAACGCCGAAAGTAACGTGAATCAGTGTATTCTGTGGCAAATGTTAGCTTAGAAATAGCGTGTCGCAGTTTTTATTTGGGTTAGCTTCTTTTATTATTAGTGGGTAGAAGTGCTGCTAGCCTATTAACGTCCCATCGATTTGAGCATCTGTCTAAATGCATACTAATATCTCGCATAACAACGAGCACTTTACTCATTTTATAGCCTAATAATTGGGTTTAAAACAATAACTACTTATTAGATAATGTGATTAGATGATGTATTATTTTTATTATGCATGAATGTGTTTCAACGGCCATAAAACTAGATGAATGATCTAGCTCTATACATCAAGACGCTTTGGCTTTATAATGTGCACTTTGATACTAATAAACCATCTCATTGTAACCATAAAACAAAGGCAAAAATGTAGGTGTGTTTAGTGTACACTGCTGAACAATGACTGGTGCATTTTAGTCACGTTAGTAATCCCTCCTGTTGATCTGACCGTGGATTCGAGCTTCATTATGTTCATTATGGAGCAAAAAAAGTCCTTAAATGATACATCTGAATTAAAATATAGCTACTTTTGGTCTCATTGTTGGTATAAATCATGTTTGCAATTTTGCTATTGTAAAAAGAGTGGTTGTTGAGCAAATCATCCACTAATATTGGTGGTAGGTTGGCAGATCAATCCCTATGCCAACCAGTCAAGACATTTCACCCACTTTACCTGAAAGTAGGGCTGTGAACCTCAGGGTACCCCGCGAGTCGAAAAGCAATGCATGGCTCACGATACCGATAATATCTCAATATGACGATGCTTGATATATTGCACATAATAACCTACGATATATCAAGTTTAAAAAAAATAATTCATATAGTATTTAAACTGTATTCCAATGAACGGATTGTTTTTTGTTATGAAATACAGTTCATTTAATTATTAGAATTGTGAATACTTTAACTGTATCCCACAAATAAGTCGACTTTCCCAAATAAGAAACAGAATTTAAGTACTGCCAGATTTTATATAAATAAAATATTATAAATTATTATATACCGATACAGCAGCCTGCAATACTGATACAGTACATAATATTAAAAAAAAACAAAAAAGCGTGAATGGGATTGTGGGATGTATGTATGATGAAAGCCTTGAGCCCTTGAAAAGTGCACTATAAAGCAAATCCATTAATGCATTTCTTGGATTATGAATGGACATTCTTGAGTGATTGTTTGCTCATGTTAAAACCATTGGCTACTAATAACATCACTAAACATTTTCACATCATATTCTGTATATTACAATATAATAATAAGCAAATTTGGTGAGGAGATCGGTATTTCACCCATAATTTAATCCATTTGACAAATCATACAAATTCAATTATGTTCTCTGTCCACTTCTTTATATTTTGTGCCAATTTTCTTTTCCAACTGGGCAGAAACTAAGTACCTAACAAGACATAACTGATATCATTACCAGTTCAATTCCATTTATTGTCTGGACTTAAGAAAAGTAATCCCTTATCAAAGGCTGGGCACACTTTCTGATGGTGTCAAGTTGACCCCTCTGGGATAATCCTGGTTTATTGCTTTGTAATGTTTCCTCGAGAACAGAGCATTAGCCAAACATTGCAAGCTGCTGATTCTTTTCCATCTTTCAGAATAAAAGCAATATTTCTTACACCCAACACAATGAATTTTCAGTTCGATGGCACAACAGATACTAAGCACAGTTCACTGGCCAATGCATGCACCACCTGAGAAAAATGCCAGCCACTATTGTAGAGGACTTCACATGGTCTGTTTACACATCTGACATTTCTTGGTCACATGACACTGCTGATGACTGCGGGCCCCTCATGTATGCGTGTATTTCAGAGCTACAGTGAAATGTGTTGTGCCGGGTCACCACACGGCAGCAGCTAAAATAGAAACAGCTCATATGGCTTTTCTCTTATATAGTTTGCTTACAGCTCCAGTTGCACTTCCTCATGGTGGGGGCTAACAATTCATGTGTCATCTATATTGAATTTTGGGCGTTAGCTCAAATTAAAGTTAACTCTAAACTTTAAATGATGTAATATTATTATTATTATTATTAATAATACATTGTGTATATAGTGCATTTCCTCGACTCTCAAAGACGCGTTACAAATGCATTATTCATTCACTCCATAGTCACACTGGTGGTGGTAAGCTACTTGCCACAGTTGTCCTGGGGCAGTCTTCTATTTATGTTCCTATCTCAGAATATAGTGGGAGCAATATACAGTATTTTAAATGTGGTGTTTGCTACTTACCAGTATATGGGAAATATTTCCAAACTGTGGAGAACTTTTACACTCTTTGTTTGTTCTTGCGCTCACAAAGGGAAACGGTCAGCTTAATTAAACAGCGTTAGTCCGTGTGATGACTGAATGAGTTGTTTCAGGGTGAATGAAGCTTCCTTCCTGTCTAATGTTTTCTTATGCAGATCTGGAGTTTTTGCAGTTGAACCCTGTAGTCCTTTACACTTGCAATGCACTCTCTCTGCACTCATTACAACAGATTGTGTGCCAACAGGTCACATGCATGATATAGCCTTCACAATACTGAGTCTATTCAAAGCCCAAACATTAGCTGAATGGAGAGGAGGCCTTTATAAAGTGCTGGCTAGGGAATGTTACAAAGACATGTAGTATTTTTTGATTTCCTTCAGTTCTGTTGAGCACATTCTTGTAATCCTCATCTGTCTGTGGACTGATCTAGAGCCCTGATGTTGTATTCATTTGGAGGATTAGCTTTTCATGTAAGACTTTGTCACATAATACAGTCAGATTAAAAACATGCATTCTGAGAGCACAGACTTACAAAGCAGCGGCTCCAGCTTGCTTTGATAAAGATATTGGACTTGATGAAGTATGAATCATATTAAAGTTCTGGGATGAACACTCTATTTAATGTGCCAAAAAACCCTTTATATCTGCATAGATATCCCATAGATTTCTTTTAAGACTATGGTGATACAGATCTCTAGTTAAACCCTCTCATTAAATACAGTAGAAACATAATAGAAATATCAGTTATTATTTTCTGCTAAACCTTTAAGCAGTATTTTATTTAATCACAGTATAGTTAGTTACGTTTTAGCATATATCATTTATTATCCTGCTGATTTTTAGACTATGAGAGGGCCACCGTAGTCTCTTCAATTGATGGAAACGCTTACAATGGTACGGAATAAAATAAATATATACCCATCTAGTGACTCATTAGCTAATTTAATGCCCTAAGACCAGAGTTAGTATCTTTAAACGAACTGTGCAGTTTCTCGATGATGTTCCAGATTCACACTAAAAAATGTCATTTTCTCCCCCATTTTATAAAGCTTGGTAGCTTGCAACTTGCTGATTGTCTCTCCATATTCTGCTACTCTGCTATTTCTTCCTGACCCTTTTCAGACTTTTTCTAGTCAAAATGCTCTTGAATGGCAGTGCTTGATTTGATAAACGTATGACTTTTAGATGTAATTCAAGTGGCGTTATGACTCTTTGATTGAATCTAATGACATTATATTCTAACGTTATTGTTTATTCCTAATGGCAGCTGCTCATAATCCAGTCTTGTGTTCTTGTCTAGCCCTCCATTCATCATGTTGTCCAGACTGAGAACCTCTCTCTCCCTCCGGCCCTGCGTCTCCCTCTGCAGATGGGCTCACACCAAAGAGAAGGGCAAGCCGCTCATGCTCAACCCTCGCACCAACAAAGTATGTGCTTCTATACACCGTACACAAGAGTACCGTATTTTCCGCACTATAGGGCGCACTGGATTATAAGGCGCACTGTCAATGAATGGTCTATTTTCACATTTTTTTCATATATAAGGCGCACCGGACCATAAGGCGCATTAAGTGAAACAAAACAGTCAGACAAGTCAGTCAGTCAAACTGTATTAAACGCGTTCACAATAACTCTCAACATTGTTCAAACGTTAATGGTGTATTCACAATAACTCTCAACATTGTTCAAACGTTAATGGTGTATTCACAATAACTCTCAACATTGTTCA
>JAVQKC010079557.1:0-21163 GCA_036025475.1 Philypnodon macrostomus | reverse complement strand
TCGCTCTCTCTCTCTCTCCCCCCTCCCTCTCTCTCTCTCGCTCTCTCTCTCGCTCTCTCTCGCTCCTTCTCTCTCTCTCTCTCGCTCTCTCTCTTGCTCTTTCTCTTCCCTCTCTCGCTCTTGCTCTCGCGCGCTCTCTCTCGCTGTCTCTCTCGCTCTCTCTCTCTCTCTCTCTCTCTCTCTCGCTCTCGCAACACTCTGTTGTTTGTGTGTTTATTGATTGTCTATTAATGTGTTATTGTTGTCAATGACCCTGTTTATTGTTTATTGTTTACATACATCTGTTTTTGTGAAGCGCTCTGAGGCAACTGTGTTGTGATATAGGGCTATACAAATAAAACTGAATTGAATTGAACTATTTTGAAGCTGCATTGTTAAAAACTCAAATCTCAAGCAGAACACTCTTATCTCGCGCTTTACATTATAACGGAGCTCTGGATGCGTCTCCACGGCAACAGTGTTTTCGTTTTCCCAAATACACAGCTATTGGCCTCTGGTTCTCAGGTGACTACGCTGCTTTTATGCTTGATACAATCATATTTTGCTGGACAAACAGGGGTATTACATTCATGTGTTCATTTTCACACATCACTGTATCTGTATAAACGTTGTCTAAACGGGCCCTTAAAGTCCTATGTCACTGTTAACATGGGGCGTCAAACTGAGCTAATGCAGAGGCTGGTACCTCGACCATTTTGGGCATAGTGATAGGCACGGGTCTGGCCTCTACAGTGATGTGAAACTCTCCTCCAAGATCCACTTTGTGATTCCTCATCATCACAATCTTCTTCGCCACTGCACAAGCACATCAAACAATAACCACAGTCAGACTCTTACTGTGAAAGGGTATTACTGAAGACTTTTACTGTGAAAGCCCCACCTGCCGGATCCTCGAAGGTGACCAGAGCGGTGCCTTCCTCCATCGGGTACAACACCTCCGGCTCCATCTCAAACTGTGGAGGGTCGTGAGGTCGTCCTGTTTGGCCTTTAAACACCACCACCTTCTCTGGAGCTCCTGAAAACACCTGCGATAGAAGGAGAGGACATTTTCTAGAGCTTTGGGTAATTAAGTGTTTCAGGTTAGAGCCTAATCGGGCAAAGCATGTGCAGGTTAGAGGCTGTCAAATATACCTGACCTCACCATTTCAATCCAAAATGGCTGACTTCCGACTTGTGTTGTTTATGTTCAGCAGGATTATTGGCTGTGCTTCAGGGCATTCATTAGTTAATTATTTAATTGTCATTAATCGTAGAAGTACCAAACTCAATCCAGATCAGCGTCTTCATGATATGTAACTGTCTAGAAAAGCTGAAAAATATCCGGCAAAGACTTTTTGAGTTATTGGGTTCACACGTAGGATCTGAGGACGCGGACTAACGTGATTCCGTAATATCGTCGACATAAAAATAAAATAGTCTATAGTCCTCTTCAAGAGCTGAAAACCACAAAGTTCTCCTGCCTGCTCCTGCACTGCCAACAAACACACCTAGTGAAACATTGTTGCCGCCACCATTTAACAACATATCTGATCGGAGAAGATGTGTGTTCGGCTGTGAGGGCGTCAAGACTTTTTGAGATGCATCTTCTTTTGAAATAATGTCAGGTCTGCTTTGAGATTCACTGGCTTCACTTCTCGAGCCAGTCGCCCGCCTGTAGGTGATATAGAGTTAGCGTCTCACTCACGTCAGCCTGTAGTCTCAGTCTCTGGTTTCGTTGTTCCTCTTGGTTCAGTTCCTTCATGACTCGGTCCAGCTCCTGCTTCAACTCATCCTCCTCCTGCTGCATCAACGACAGACGCTCCTGTAAAAGAGATAATAATATAAGCCTAGACCTCCGCCAAGGCAGCTCACACTTTGGGTAGCCTGAGAGTTTCATCCAAATCGGTGCAGGAAATTTGCTAACAGATGCCATTCTTTGAGTCTTTACTAATAATAATGCATTAGTTTTATACAGCGCTTTTCTCAACACTCAAAGACGCTTTACATTACACTATTCATTCACTCCACAGTCACACCCGGTGGTGGTAAGCCACTTGTGTAGCCACAGCTGCCCTGGGGCACACTGACAGAAGCGTGGCTGCCAGTTTGCGATTAAAATAATAAAATTTAGTCACTAATTTCATAAAATGCCCAAATGTCAAAATTGAAAAAACCTGTAGTGCCATACCTTAATGTTTTTGTCTTTCTAGATTGCTATTTCTATTTCATAGTTTTGTCTTGTATTTTATTTCAGGGATAAACTGCTCTGAAATCATCGGAAAAGAAAACTGTGACAGAATTTGTGAAAATGGGTCATGTGTTCAAGTGTCTCCGAGCTCCTTCAAGTGTATCTGTGACACACAAACCTCTGGTAAGCTCCATACTGCAGCAGGCTCATGCTATCATGATGGTATTGCTCATTTTTAAATTCACCAGACTTTTACAACTAGACCATGCCTATGACCATGAGTTGTTATTAAATTGTATTTTCTTCTTTTTTTCCCCTGAGCGCTAGAAAGAGTTGGCTGCAGTCTAGTAGAGGCAGCCACCAAGTAAACAGCTTACATTTGGCATCATAATATAAAACTGCCTGTTACATTTTTAAAACCCTCTAATATGGCACAGCTATCCTAGTCTGAAGCTGGTTTTCTGTGTTACTCCACTTTAACAAAACCAAACTATAGAACAATTAAGTATATTTTCTCATATCAATTCGGTTATGCTATGTACATGTATTTTGTATAATTTTATAGTAAAATGGCCAGTTGTAGTAAAATTGCTTGCTAGTTTTTCATATGTCCTTTGGTGCCTGCAATCCATATACCCTGAGTTTATTTTTTTGATTCAGATACTGTTTAAAACCTTCCAAATTGTCCTTGTTTCTTCGTGATTTGGTTGATTATTTTAGTTAGAGCTAATTATTATGGATCTCAGTCCAGGCAACCTCATAATGACACATTATTACTTCCCCCATTTTGTAGGTAACAAATCTCCATTTGCTCCAGTAACACAGCCAGGTTAATGAGTATGACACACAAATGGGTTACAAGATGCACGTCTTCCTGTTGCCCTCGATATTGTTGTCTGGTGTAAAACCAAGGTGCTCTGAACTTTCTTAGGTACACTCCAGGTGGCTCCTCACATTGATGCATTGTTTTGTTGGGAGCACATTTTGTCCTGGCAGCATTTGTGAAAGTGTCATTGGTTTGTATCTAGAATCTCATCTTAGAGATGGAGTTTGAAGGTTACTTGTTGTTTTGCAATGTACAGACATGTTTTGTATAATTTATTAAGCTTAAGATCTCATTTATACACTATCCCAGCAACTCTGGGCGTTAAACAGTGTGCACCATCGACAATGCCCAGAGAGATTGTGTCCATCTGCCCAAGGATTGAAGCCTCATCCTCCTTGATTGGAGGCCATGAACCAAACCTTTCCTATTTTACCTTATGTAGTTCTTAACCAAGCTTTGTCTAATTTCTCTTTAATTGCTGCTGTTCTCTGAAACAAGCTTACTCCCTGGGTGCTCTGCATAGTCATGGTGTCCTGCTGTCCCATCAGCTTCTTGGGAGTTCTGTGGCGCCTCTGCCGGCTCTACCTCCCTGCTGCAGTTCCCTCATTAATCAAGTGGAAGTTAGTGCCTGCTCCGGTGCTGGCTGCCCTCACAGGCCAAAGTCTATGTGCACAGAATAATGAGACAAACTCACGGGACGTTTCAAATGAGATTTTCTTTTGATTTGTCTGTCTTTTTGTATTACCCCAAAGGTGTTGTGTTTGTGGTGGGGTGTGACCACCTTTGGAGAGCAATTTTCATTTAGTGCAAGGTGTTAATTGTTTTGCAACATTGGTAGTTAGAATTTGAAGTCTTTTTCCCCCAAACTGTGCTTGTGTGACACCCAAAATAGAGTCACACTGGTGGTGGTAAACTACCTATGTGGCCACAGCTGCCCCGTGGCAGACTAACGGAGACATTGCAGCCATAACATGCCTACAACCCCTCCAACTATCACAAACACACTACTTCACTGGGCAACCTGCTCTATTACCTGAGCCACTGCCTATATGACCACATACCATTTATACATTTATAAAAGAGACACTTCATACAGAGTGTAGAAGTTAATTTCCAAATTAGTACCTGTAATAACATTCATGAGTTATGAACAATTATTTGTATCATAATAAAATAATGCATTGAACATTGGTACAACTTTAGGTAAAGCTGACTTTTCTTGTAGACCATAAGTGAGGCAGAAGCCAGTGCTGCAGTTATACACACACTGTAAGATTGATGCCCACAGAGGAGGCTACCAGGAGCCTTGGGGACATGAGCACTTGTATCAGCAGGGGATTAAAGAAAAATATGCAAAGAAAGATGTACCCAGAAAGATAAATGTGTTGGCACCTTGTGAAGAACACAAAAATGAAAAGTCCCACCTGGGAATACCATCAAATTTTACTCACCTTGAACCTGCTGTGGATCTGTGCTAAAATTATCCTTTGCATACAGTGTCTGTGTCACTATATGGCCCTGTATGACTCTATAGTTTGGTTGTGGTACTGGAGTTCTATACATTTAGGGTTTATGCTCCCAATTTGAAAAAGCCAATTTTTTATGGAAAATTAATATTCACAATTCAAACAAACTTCAAAGAGCAGCTAGTTTATCTATGATTCAATATTTACTTTAAAACAGAAATTCAGCCTGTCAGTCATCTTTATTAATTAATTACTGCATATTAATTGAGACTAAAGTACCTAAGGGTCTGTTAATGAGTATATTTATTAGTTATATGTTATGAATCTGTATTTTAATATGAATGTGTAATTTGAATCCAATTAACCTAACCAAAATGTCAAATAACAGCCACTCAAGTGCAGTTGTGTTACTATGATAAAAGCAGAAACCACCGCCAAGCTTCATTATGATGCTTATCCATGGCTTCATTTATATTTCATGCCATGTGTCCCTGACATCACTGGATGCCAGCACCGATGGATGTGCCTTTGCTCACATCCACAAACATTAATATAAACACACAGCGTGAACACAACACCCAGAGTCTCAAGGACTAAGAGAGGAGAGCTGTTGGAGGCACACCCATGGCTCTGTTTAAAGCTCCCTGTGAACGCCATGTTTGTTTCCACATCATGTGAACCCAATTATTCATTGTTTGTGTCTCAAGACATGTGCCCTGCTTCCCAGTTTAGATGTTATTTCTCAACACATTGGATCAGTAAAATAACATTCTTTCAACATTGTCAATGATATTTTTTTTGTGTGAAGGTGAGACAATCTTTGAAGATAAGGTCCTTTTATCTACTTAAAAATCTTGGTGAAAATGTGATTTTTTTTTATTAGTTCATTTGGTTTGCTGTAGCATGGTGGTTTCTGCAATAGTCAATTTCTCACTGTCGTCAGTCAGCGGTTGAGATAAGATCTTGACAGCTCGGCTCTGACTGTTTATAGTTCATTTTACATGGTTATGAGAATATTTGTTTGGCTTGTACACAGGGCGCCTCTGCACAGCTCCCACATCCAGAATGATTAAACATGCCAATCTAGGCACCCTCTGTGAATTATAACTCACATCACTGTGTCTTTCTAGACATTAACTTGCTTTGAATTGCTTTGATGTAATTTCCGACTCGTCCCCTGTTAGTTTTTCCTATTAGCCACTTAGAGTTAAATAGGTTTAAAGCGTATTAAATCAGCACATCCTGGGATATGGTTGTACTTGACAGTGTTTCATTGCACAACACAATTCCCTGTTCTAACTAAAGGTGCAATAATGTTCGGTTGTGTGTATACAGGCCCACCTTGTCAGAAGAGGAGAGCCCCCTGTGATCCAGATCCTTGCAGAAATGGCGGCACATGTGAAGAGCGACCCGGTGGATTTGTGTGTCTTTGTCCAGAGAGATTCAGGGGTGTCTACTGCGAGTCCCCAGCCAGCCCTGATTGCATGTCATATTTGTGTCCTGACAAACAAATTTGCACTGCAGGAGAGCGTGTGAGGACTTAATATTGTGTATATATTTTATCTCCATGGGACATAAACAAGGATTGGCACATGAAAATTAATATTGTGTTTGAAACAAGATCAAATGGCTTCAATTTGAGGGCTGCAAGAGCAATTAATATTTCCTCCTGAAGATGAGCAGAGGAAAAGAGTGGTGCTGCAGCTTTTTGATTGAATGACCCAGCACATTATTTAAGTGCCAGTTTTTAAAATGGTTCTCTTCTGAAGCGTTCTGTAATCAGAAACCCGCTTCAATTTTCACTTTCACTGTAAATGTTATTGTGGTCATGCATTTTACAAAGGCTGTGGCATACAAGAAGCTCCATGTAGAGAAATACAATAATAGTCTAATTGTCTTGTGCTGACCTTTGTGTTTCTTGTGGACGATGAAACCAAAATGCAAATGTATGAAATGTCTAATAGAAAATAATGTGATTGGAGAACAGAGAAAAAACAAAATATACCGATAAAACGTACATAATAATCTATACATAGGGTGACAACATGTTCAAATAATAAACATGAGACTTTTATATATCAATATGCCTTTTGTTTTCTAGCTGTTTCTAACCCTAAGTATTAGAAGTTATCTTTTTTGCAGGTTAGCATCAGCCATCTGCATAGACCTATTCCAATCAGTGAACTTTGAGAATACTGATGTGTATCCCTAGTTTTTGGTAAATTGTAATGTAGCTAACAATCAGATTATAGCTATGAATACTGTCAAATATGTTCATATAATAATAATGTATTTTGCAACAATAGATAATTTACAGGTTTAGAAAGACTTACAGTATGTGACCTGTTTTTCTATGCCGGTGTGTGCAGACTCCTGAGTGCAGCAGTCGGCACAACCTCTGCAGACCTTCACCGTGTCTCAACAATGCCACCTGTGTGTCCAGAGGAAGTGACTACATCTGCAGGTAATTCACTTGAAATATTTATTTATGCTGTTCTTGTGTAGACATGTGCAAAAAAAACATTCAACATGATTAGTTAGCTTACTGTGAATGAGCGATTATTTTCCATCGGTTTGACTAAATTATCAAAGTCTTAATTAATACATCTTTTAAGGGCCATTTTTAGTTATTCTTAATACATTCTGTAAATTGATTTTAACCATTTGCTTTCTGAAAATCTCTAATGGTGCGGGCACACATCAGATCAAAGTGTGCCTTTGAAGCCTGATTTTTATCACACATCAAGAGACCACTCTTCCTTCCTAAATTTTTTGCTGCAGTTTTTATTTTCCCATCAACAACCACATGCAGCATCTGCTAAGAGCATAACATGTTATTATCACCTCTTCCAGGTTTGTTGGCTAGTTTGTTAGCAGGATAATTTAATGGTCAAATGTTGAGGGGACTTTCAAAAAAGGGCAGTAATGGACAAAGAAGAAATCATTATAATTATGTTGAGGACCTAGACCATTGTGTGAATGCTGGATTTTTTGTCAAGACAGGAATACCAAGATATTCACCAACAAAGTTGAAGAAGAATGATTAGTGTTACTGGATTTGTGGCTCAAGCGCTAGAACATACCCCTGAACTAGAGAGATACTAGCACCACTTAATCAGTTTTTTTCTAATATCTTCAGCTTTATTTTAATATAGGTGAACATAGGACATCACAATAAACCAGACACACGCTTCATAAATAACAATTACTACTGTACTGTAACAATATCAATTTGGCAGTTGAGGTCAGAACATTATGTGCACATGTGGTCCTAGTTCCCAAATAGGTCATAAAGAAAACAGCATTATGTTCCTGTTTATCTTGTAAACAAATAAAAATGGGGCTTGTTAGGTCCAGGAGGCTCTGGGTGAATTAATTTTGATGACACTGACTTCCTCTCAACAGATGTCTGAGAGGATTTTCCGGGAAGAATTGTGAAGAAATAATTGACTACTGCAGGCTGCTCAATATCAGCTGCCTAAATGAGGGATTGTGCTCGAGCGTAATTGGTTCATATCAGGTAAGTAATTCAATGTTTCAGGCCTAATGAATTACTGAGGGCCAGACGAAATATGAACGGAGAAGCACCCTAATGTTGCCTTAACAATGAAACATACAAGACTTGAACATAAATGGACTCCTTTTCAAATTGACATCATTGTGGAGTCTATTTTTTGTGTGTATAAAAGAGATGTTTGATTTTAGGGCTGGTCCATGATAGGAATAATCTACACACTGCAGATGCAATGTATTTTTAGGCTTAACTTTAGCACAATTCAATCTAAATAAATAAATACACATGTTACAATTGAACACAAAATACGAAAAAATACATCACAATATACTGTCATTTGTGATCATTTTGTGATACCAATTGTTTTGTTGCCCAGCCCTCTGTTATTTGTAGAAAGACATACAAACTGCAGTAATCCAATTCCGGTCCATTAATCACTGTGAGTATGTAGACACAGTGCTTGGACAGACAGGTTTGGTCTAATTTGGCTCAGTATGCTGTCTTCTCAGATGTCTGTATTTTACAACACCTGAGACTACACAGTAATGCCCCATAGCCCTTAATTATTCTCTGTCTGTTGTGTTTCATTCGACCACAGAGACCCATCTTAATCTGAAATGCACTCTTAGATGCTTGTGTAAGTAGTTATCCAACCCAGGTTAGACATAATCAAAAGTGGTTGCAAATAGGGCATTTCAATTTTACTAGGAATATTAGAGGCTTATTATTCAATACATATTCTAAGGACAGGGTAAATGCAATGTTATAGCCGAACACAATGTATTGCCTTAAATTCAATCAAATTTCTTGAAATAATGTACTTTTTTGATAGTGCTTCTCTTGAATAGATAAAAAAAGCTTCATTCATTCATTCAATTTTGCACAAACAGAGATGCCATAGTGATGCTATCCCATCTCAGGTGCTTTCAGGCTTTGATGTACTTCAGCACTAAATAAAAAAATAAAATAAAATCTAAATAAAAAGGCCTTCTGTGGTCTTCCATCTGCTTCAGGGTTGTTCAACATCAGCATCAACAAAGCATTTTTTACCACAGAACTGCCTCTATTTCAGACCTAGCAACTTAACAGGTGTACCCAATACAATGTCCAGCGAGTGAAATGTCAACACAATGATATGTTTGTGTTACCTGTCTTTAAAATTGGATGCCAAATAAAGTCTACTGGAGTATTGTTTTAGTCCAAGTATTGTGTTGTTTCTCTGCAGTGCGTTTGTGCCCCAGGATGGACTGGAGAGTTTTGTCAATATGCAGCAGATGCTTGCCTGATAAATCTAAACAGCTGCTTGAATGGTGCTACATGCATCACAACAAATCAGCCTTCATCTCCTCCTCAGTATGTCTGCAAATGCTCCCCTGGTTTCACAGGTGAGACTGGTTTTGTTTATTTTTTGCATCTTTCCATCTCCGTCCATTCCTCTCATTTGGCAGAAAAAACAAATCGATTAGGTCAGATCCTTGTGAGAAGTAATGAAGCTGCTGGTAGGAACATGCAATAAATAATGTGAAATTTATGTTTGGGTCCGTTTTCAGTGCAGGCCAATACATGTCAGGCCATTGATTGATATCATGTAGGTCAACTAGGTGCTTCAGAGAGGGCTCACAATAGGGTTAAAGGGTGAGTCCGATGGAAGGCACAAACTAATATGAATTTGATGCATTTTCTGTGACTAGCGTTAAGTTCATAGACTACTTCACCTCTGACCTTTGACATGCCCATAGTAATTGTTGTCTTCTTCTATATTTGTTTAATTCTTCTTTGTGGCACTGGGTGTATTTTAAATAGACAACTTCAAATCTCCGTGCAGCCTGGTTGATTGGTCCACGCTGCTGATTGCATTTAATCTGAGGTCTGTGGTAAACTGTTATTTGATTAGCTGCCAGCACAGAACATGTTGGATACCTGTTAAAACATCAGTGGAAATTGTGCTAAAAACACATCAAATATATTTCAGAGACAAAAAATAAAATGGAAAATGTGTCAGAAACATGAAAAATATTTGTGTAATGAATCAATTTGAAAAACAAAGCTGACCCTTTAAATCATTGCATTATAATGTCCTATACATTAGTTAAACATACCATCTGATACACACCAGCTGATGTATAGATGGTATGTATTGTTCATCCTTGGTACACTCAGGTTGGAGCCTATATTGTATTCCCTATCTTGTCTTAAGCTCTGGCACTCACCTGTCAGTCAGATAAGCCCTTACATAGTATTACATGAACATGTTTTTCTCTGCTGTTCAAAGCCCAAATGTGTTACCACACCAGTAATGGAAAATTGTCTCTTCTGCCATGGCGGGTCTTAGTGACTGATAGAATTCATCATTTTCTCCCGTTGTGAGATTTTTGCTTTGGAATTCGGAGCAGTGCAGCATAGAAAGGCCACTTTAAACTTCAGCCTTTGAACAGAAAAAATAGTGCTATGCTCTATCATGGATCATAACTCAGGTTTACCTTAACCATGGATTGTGGTGGGTGGTATTTTTCATGGCAAAATGTGCATGCATATATTTTTTACTGATACACCAGTTGGTCTATAACATTTACTTACTAGTAAATAGATAGTACATCATGCTGGTTGGCATTGATCTGTTTATACCTTTTGGTTTTAATGAAATCAGGACAGTAGTTTTACTTCTTTAAATCTATTTGATCCATGCTTGTTATGTTCTTATTTTGGGCATGATTTTGTGTATATAATGACCTGTAGTGTCTACTGCACAGATGATATCAATCAACTTTCTCTTCATGTCATTGCTGTTATTGATGATAGTGCATTTTGAATGACACCCACCCTAACCTCAGCTGCACAACTAGCACATGTTAAAGCAGCTATCCACAAACTTTGATAAAATGTGCTATACACACACAAATGACTAAATAAACATGTAATGTCTTTTCTCAGGAACACACTGTGAGACTGAAATCAATGAATGTGACTCCAGTCCCTGTCAGCACAGTGGCACATGTTCTGATTTGGTGGGACACTACAAATGCCAGTGTCCTACAGGTATGTACGGACTACACTAGAGTTATCAAAGTCTTTACTATAACATCTACATACATATTATGTTTTAAATCCCCTAGACTTAGAGACAATGTATAGTTTTTTTATATATATCGGCATGCCTGGATGTAGAAGAAAATAAAAGCTTTGGAGAATTCAACTTTATGTGTGTTACCAGGACAAGGATCCCTGCTAGAGCACTAACCAACATCAGCCACCATGCACCCAGACAATATAAATTCAATATTTCATACTGTATCCTTAAGTCTAACATAACTCAAATTATTCTGTACAGTTCAGTTTCAGGTTTCAGGTTTCAGGTTTCAGTGTAGGGAACCTCATCAAAAGGCACATTGAATGGGTGTAGTTTACATATTTGCTTTGATTGACAGCACAAGTCCATTACCAGAGCTCGATAATTGATCAAAATGGTGCAAATATTTTACTATGAACCTCTTATTAATATACATTTTCAGTAATTGCTTATTGTGCCCGACCGGCTGAGTCTGAATTTAAATTCATGGACAGATGTTCCCAGGAGCTAGGCTGTTGGCACTGCTCTGACTGTGTGTTTGGCAAATACTTGGCCCGCTTCACTGAGACCTTTTTTCTGAATGTACAGAATGAGACATAGCGGGCCAGGGTCTTAGGGGCCAGATAATCAATTTTTTTCGCAATGGAAAAGCAGCAATGAGGATAAAATTGTTGTTTTGTTAAATTGAAATGAATATACACATAAAGTCAGTCTTTATTTTTAAAACTCTATTAACATTGTTTTGATGGTATATAGCATTTTATTAGACAGACCTTGTTATAACCAACCTGCTTCATGTGTTCAGAGATGGTCTTCAGCAGACTTTGTTGACGTTACGGGAGGCTATCTAAGCTAATGTGGCCTTTCTTCTATCTCAAATGTGCCCCTGACCATTTGCCCACAAAACTCCATTGTTCATAAACCCATTGTCTTGATGCAATAGGCTGATTAGCTATCTGTGCTCACAAGCTGGTATAAAAGTCAACCTAATGTGTCCTGTCAGAGTGTCTGAAAAAGTTGATTTGAAGTGTTATTTATCAGTCAGTTCATGGTATAGTGAGAATAAAGGCTTCTTCAGGCCTGGACTGGGGCAGACAGCCAGACGCCCTTGACAGGTTGCCAGTCTACCTCTAGGCTTACACGGTCCACAAAAAAAGCAGAGTTGTTCCTACAGGGAATTTAGAGTTTCCAGTTCAGTTAACCCGCATGTCTTTGAACTAGGAAAGAAAACTGGAGGATCTTTTGCACACAAGGGGGAACAGACAAACTTTGAACCCAGTGGTTTTCTGTTAAAGACCACAGCTGCCACACAGTGAAACTATTGACAATTAAACATGCTGAAAGAACTTAAATTTAAGTTTCATTAAATCTGTGCAGGTCACACTTTTAATGATATATTGTTAGGTAAACAACTTGTCTGCAAATGACTGTGTTTATTTTTCTCAGTTTACAAAATGCAAAGTGAGCATTCAGAAGAAATACTGTATCTAGGTTATGTCATGTGACCACACTTTGCTAGTCTACTTGTATACTGTTTTGAATGAGAGGTAAGTTGGCTCTGACAGATTCAAGGCAATGACCTTATGTCACAATGGTAAGCAACTGTAAAATTCTTTATATAGACAGTGATTCAGAGCCACACCAAAAATGACAAATAAACACTAGTTTATCCAGGTTTCAGTTAATACCCCTGAATTTTCTTTTTTTATAATTTCCATTTGCCTGAAACATGAGCACCGTATAAATCTCCTATATGTATGTTGTGTATGTATACTAGTCTGAATATTTGAATGAGGGTGACATCACATCTTTGTTATTTTGTTTATTAATCTTTGAACACAGATGGCAAGCTAAATTAATCCCTCAAAACATAAGGCTCAACATCATAAAGCTCCACTCACACCTGCTCTCAGCATCAAGACTTGTATCTATATCCTACACATACTGTACATGCTCTGTACTCCTCACACATATGCCATGTTTCTAAAGACAAGTCTAAGCAATGAGTTGCTTTTGCCTCAGATGTCTGTAATTCCTGATCACAAAGCCCCTGTTCCCTGAATAAAGCAGATGTGGTCACAGATGTACATTATTTCACAGGAAGGCAAACCCTATAGTTTCTGTCATTCTTTTTTTTTTACCAAATCTCACAAGTTTCCCCAGTAAACCAAAATGTTAAACAACTATATGTCCCATCCACAGCAAACCTTCAAGTGCTAGCCTTATGTGTACTAGTGCTACTCTATAGTACTTTTGTTTTTGATTTTTGCAGGATTTAAAGGAGAGAGTTGTGAAGTGGACATAGATGCGTGTAGTCTATCTAACAACACATGTCCACCAGGGACTGAGTGCTTGGACCTTCCTGATGGTCTTCAATTCATGTGCCGTACTCCATGCCCACCAAGTCTAAAGGTGCAGTATTGTTTGATGTAATTTGACAGTAATACATTTGCTAAAGGTATGCTGACATTTTTATTAGTGGCTTTTAGTTCAATTCGGCCTACCTAATAGCACAAACTAAATATATTTAAAAACCTGCAAATGTGGAATATGCTCAATTAAATCTTATTTTCAAACTGGACTTCCACAATATGATTTTTGCCTGAAATAAAAAACACCATAAGATTGACAGCAAATGTGTTAATCTACACACGGCAATCATCTGTCACCAAAGCTGAGCAATATGTTACTTTGCCTTAAACTATGCTTTACAGTTATCAAGCATGTACATGATGAAGACATATGGGCCATGCAACAGTCTAGCTATACATATAAAACCACAGGGGAAGCCTTACAGTTTATCTTTGACATAAGCATACAAATATTTTTTTTCAGTCACTTATATATAAAAATATATTATATATAGTGAATATATAGGGAATGACTTATAAAACCACAATTGATAAGATTGTGTTGCAACAAAAACGAGTGATGCCTATCATAAATAAGGCTGGATTATGGACATGCTAATCCATTATTTCTAAATTCCCAAAATAATTAAATTTAAAGATCTTGCATATTTTAGAATAATGCAATTAATGTACAAGGACAAAACAAAATCACTTCCAGATTGTGTACAGAAGTTCTTTTCAATTCCTAGAGGAAATATGATGTCAGAGATAAATGTAAATTTAGCAAAAAGGCCAAAAAGGAAATCAAAATGAGATGCATTTCTGTTGCCGAAGTTACAATGTGGATAATTGCTTTATTTTGTGTCTGAAGAAGCTAAACTAAACTAAATATGAACCTTTAAGCAGTGTTTTTTTTTTTTTTAGAAAGGGTGGCGATAGAGAAAAGTTGGTGAAAGATTGAATATCCAGTGAGTGGCAGTTCTGTGGGCAAAAATGGCTACTTTTAAACAAATATTTTTTTTCAGTCTCTACTCATCCTTTTTTATGTGGTTGGAAATCGTTTATTCTTTAAGCAGCCTTGGCTATACAAGAAAGACAAAGCTGGAATTGTGCAATTGCTTGTCAGCATTTACAGTGGCCCCAAACAAAGGGAACACATTTAGAAGATTGAAAAGACCTGCACCACCTGACATGGATGAGTGCTGCCGTGGATGTAACTTGCTTTTACGTTTGAATACCCTACATGCCTTACTATGTATGGATGAATTGACCTTATGCATTCAGTAAAAAGCAGCTACAGCAGAACGTAGATGCTTCTTCAGATGACAGATGGAGATGATGGCTCACTGTGCTGGAGGAAAAGCTTGTTTTGGCCGCTTTACAGAAATGCCATGATGTCTGCATTACATGCCTTCCCACAGGCCCCCCTCTCGATTCCTCTGCCCTTTTGTTTCACCAGTACTAAGCATACAGCACATACATTTTCTGATCTTCTCTCGATGCCACATAGCTACAGACCTTATTGTAAAACACCACGCTGTAGTTATAATGGTGTCATGGGGCTTTGTCCTTTGGTAAGAGCAAGATCAGCAGCAAAATAAGATAATACATACAATGTCTTCTGTATTCATATAACTTGGGGCTGCTCAATGTCAGAAAAACATGCAGTTTGTACCAACAATTTTCAAAATTATGATAAAATGATATTGATTTTTGAAAATCCTTAAAGGTTATGGACTGAATTAGAACTTAACCAGGACTAAACAAAGACTACTTTTAGGCAAAATTGGGTTTAGGCTTGAAGTACCAATATTGAGACCCCCTATATTGTGATAACCATACATTTGTGATTACACACCCCTTAACTTTACATTGTTTTGTCCCCAGCCATGTGCCAATGGAGGACGCTGCATGTTGAACATAAATGCCAGCAGCTACACTTGCATTTGTGCACGTGGTTGGTCCGGTCAAAACTGCCGCATAAATGTCAATGACTGTGTTCAACATTGGTGTCAAAATGGAGGCACTTGTGTGGATCAGATTGATGGCTATATGTAAGTGTTAAATTCACAATTGTCTTCAGGCCTTTCTCAGGCAGCACAATTTGAATGATTGTACGAGCCATGACATTTACTGTTCCTTTACCTTACGGGTTGAATTCCTGTACAAGGCTATAATAAGAAATTCTGTTTAATCTATTTCCAGCTGCCTGTGTCCCAAAGGATACGTGGGCGTCCACTGTGAAGAAGACATTGATTACTGCAATGACCACTATTGCTCAGAACATGGTGTTTGCCTGGACCAGCGGTACAACTTCACCTGTCGCTGCATGCATGGATATGAAGGGCCGCTATGCCAACTGGAAACAAATGAGTGCAACAGCTCCCCGTGTGCAGCCGGAGCCACCTGTGTAGACCTAATCAGTGATTATCAGTGTCACTGTCCCCCAGGGTTTGAGGGTATGAGATCTGATGTGTGGGCTCTATTTATAGTGTTAGTCTCAGTGGCCTGCAATGGAAATATCAATGCTGTTTTATGATGGTTGAAGGCATTTAGATGCAATATTAAAGGATTCAGGAATAAGTTTGATTTATCTGAAAAAGTAGAATCAAAATACTGTTTTTCAACCATTTAATTCCCCTTTGGTGTAAACTGGAACATTTGGATATAAGTTTATGATTAAAAATGTATTTACACATCCAGCAAAATGTGTAAGTCATTGTCACTGGCATTTTGTGACAGTTACAGTTTATATTAATACAAAAAAGTCCTTACAGTGCATTATTTAACAGCATGTACCTGTTTATAAAGTCATGATCTACCCTCAGGAGCTAATGGAGAAGCATTGCCTGAAGATGGAAATGAACAGGACGTCTGTATAACGCCAGAGGCCAGACCTAGTGGGGCTTTAAATTTGCCAGTAAAATCTTAACTCAATTCCATATCAAGCCCCTGCCCAGAGGAAATATTATTGAATTGGCATCCATGCATGCATACAAGCTCAACAAATAATCACTCATGCAGACAAAGTTTCAGCTCTGATGTCCTGATGTTTGTCAAAAAAGATCTGCATTGAATCCAGGAGTTTCACTTGAACGGGGCAGAAATCTGTTTCAATAACTCTCTCATGGACATGCTGTTGCAGCCAAAGTTGCAGTATTGCTACTTCCAGTTTTTGTAAGTAGCAATACTGCAGGAGGGGTGTCCAGTCCCACAGAAGGTTCTATGTAGAACAGTTTATTTTAGGAGTGCATATAGGTGAAATTAGCTACCTTGGCGGAGGTTTGCACTCTTCGAGTGCTTTCTAGTTTTGTGTTGTAATGTTTATTTATTAGTGCTTAGCACTGTCATTGACTGTAAAATGTTTTAGCTTTTGTTTTGCAAACAAATCTAGTGTTGACTCAATAATATCAGATTGTTTGTTTGTTTGTGGCTCATCTCCTACAGGGAGGACCTGTTCAGAGAATGTAAATGACTGTTGGTCACAGCCTTGTGTGAACCGCGGACTCTGTGTGGATCTGATAAATGACTACACTTGTCATTGTCCTCTTGGTAAGTACAGAGATATATGTATGTATATATGTACTGTATGATATAATATGTATCAATTAGGATGTTTACAAATATACCAGGTTATTAATTATCTCAAGAATATTTACAAATCGACTCAATCTTCTAGATGTTTTTATTACAAAGATTGAATTTACCGAAGGGTAATCAAATAAGCAGTAAATTACCCTATCCAAATTGTTTATAAAATTGACTCACAACTGTTCATAGCATTCATTTAGTTTCTTTACTCATAGTCCTGAAATATACAGCAGCATAACGGAGAAGAAAATGTATTTTCCCCAAAGACTTGCCAACTGTTGATGCATGCAATGTTGACTTTCCTAATTAAACAAACAGTTGATTCAAGATTGTCCTTCACTCAAAAGACGGCTTATTTTAGATATTTATGAGTCAGACATTTTGTGACTCCTGCTGCAGAACAATAATCACCTAATAACATGGAGAAAAAAACAGTCCACAGTATGCTGCTGATTTGACTATGGCCTCTGGTAAAAATATTTAATCACTACTTGATTGCACACATTTGAACGTGGCAGCGAGCACTTGGCATGACAAGTCCAATGTCACATTCAGAGGTAAACAGCCACAATCAACAAAAGCACAAATATTTGAAAAAATAAATCCACCCAACGGACATGTTGACACGCTGCTTACTCACAAAGCAACATCAAATTTCTATATTTTTGGAATAGAGGACTGCACAGGTTATCCTTGTGAAATATTTTTGTATTTACTAGGGATATGATTTGAAATTAAATTTAGCTGGACTCAGTTATTATTATAGCGCTTAGTGTTGTAATACAATTCACCTGTATTTGAGCAGACAATAAATCACTATTGATATGGGTTTTTACAACATTTACCGTCTTAAAAAACGCACAACACCTGTTCAGTGGCTATTACATGGTGTTTTTATGAAATTACGGTGAGGTTTTCTTCTCAAATTAGATTTGGGCAAAAACAGAGCTCCAATGTGTCAATAAAGCATCTATTATGTTCTGGATTTCATTGACAGATTTATAGGCAGGTGATGCTGGTCTCTTTATCTTGTGCAGAATTCAATTATATACGCGATCTGTCAGGGTTGCTTCTGTTTCATACAAAATCAAACAGACAGATGATTACTTTACTGTATTCTACCACTCCAACAACTACAGGCTACATCCTTTAGCAACTAATAATCAAAACATCCAATATGGAATAGCATCAACTCAACAATGAATTAACTTTATATGTACAGAGAAACAAAGAAACTCAACTTTATAAGTGCTTTATATAGTGACGGTTTATATAATGTGTATTTGTAGTTTTATGTAATGAGTTGTTGATATAGTGTGTACCTTACATATATTAACCAGATTTAGAGGTTACTGCTTTTGTGTATTTCTATCTGGATTTGTAGATTTTTCAGTTCAGTGAAGCATTAAGAACAGAGTTGATGGGACATACTGTAATTAAATACGCTCCAAACAGCAATAACAGCATTTCTCATGGACGAGGGATAGTTATGCCCTACAGTATCATTAGTACACTTAAATGATGGTTGCACATGGGAATGACTTTAACATATAGTCAGCCATAATACCTGAATAGCAAAAACTACTGAGGCTCACTTTTTGTGTGTTTTTTTTTGCAGCTGAGACTCAAGACAGAAGGTGTCAGAAAATAGGGAGTCCCATTCTGAGATGGTGACACTGTAAATGTGACATTCCTTCATGCAACATTAACCTGAGAGTGAATCGCATGCACAATTGGTTATTAAACACTTCTGAAACACTCTGTTGGAGGCAATAGCTGTCCATTAACTAGTCATGGCAATACATTACAAGACTGCAAAAGGGTAGTTGGAAGGTCATCAAACACTCAGATAGATGTGTTGATGTAAGGTATACCGCTTCAAGATGAGGTACATTATAAAGTATGTAGAGTTCTTAAGCCCTGGTGTAATTGATAATCTGGGCTAATCTAAACTCTGTTTGTGTGGTCATGAAGTGATAGAAGACTGTGAGGCTGATGCAGAGTTTGTAGGCAGTAAATGGGATGCAGTTTTATGATAGAGATAACACTTAAGAGCAAGAGTTGAAAATGAATATTACCTTTTTTCTTTTGCCTTTTCCCTTTAGGGGTTGCCACAGATTATTAGCATATCATTAACTGCCAGATGCACTTTCTGAGGCTGCGCTCTTTTTATCCAGGCTTGTGAGCTGCACAAGAAGTACAATAGACTGTGGCCCCTTGTGGCTGAAAATGAATATGAACAGTAGTTTTGAATTTCTTTTTTGTTTGTTTGTCTTGTCATTAACTAGTTATTGTGCCTGTCCCAAGCCTATTTCAAAGGGCAGAATATTTTTTTGTGGTGATGGAAAAAGCCAAAAGAACAGAGGACTGTGACTTGAAGAACACATTTATTCTCAGATTGTCTCTTTCGCTCATCTTTATTTGTACAAACGCATGTAATGAGTCTCAGCCCCTGTCTGTGTGCTTTATTTACCACAATAGATATTGACATTAGTATCTATCAGTGACATGCAGACCTGCATTTGGTTTTCAAATAAATGTGATCTAGATCACTTTGATAGGGTGGGTCTGTGTCAATGATTCACTCAATTAGCATACTGTGCAGCAGGTAGATTGCCGGAGGAAAAATCAATACGCTCATTAATCTGCTAAAGAAAAGGTGCCTTTACCTAATAAAACATCCAGCCACAGGAATATGTTACACAGGAATCTATCACACATTCCTATCAGGTATTTTCTATATATTGTATATTATAACATGCTAACTAAAGTGTTATTTTAGGATTCAAGGGAAAGGACTGCTCGGTGGATCTCGACCTTTGCTCCTTTGGAATCTGCAGCGAATATACACTAATGTGCTCCGAGACCAGGGATGGACACAATGTATCTTGTGTATGTGCGAGAGGTAAGCTAGACCCAACTCTGTGGCTCGAGCATTAAGGCATGCAGGTGCACCAACAATATAACTAACTGGATGATATACAGACTGAGAAGAACTTCAGATTTTCTACATTATCTTTAGAAAAACAACAGTTACATGATTTTCACATTACTAGGAAGAATTGCTTTGGTAAAGGGTGAATACATAAGACAAAATAAAGTGACATGCCATAGAAGAAATACAGAATAGAATGGACTTGAATAAAGAGTAGAATAAAGCAATGCATTTCAGTTAGACACATCTACATCCAGTGAAAATGATAAATGGTTCAAAACTTACAGTATTAATAGTATCAGCATCACTAAGTTTCAAGGTTGTGTGTCTTTAAACAAATATTCTATGCATGCACTAATATGGTAAATTATAACATTTGTGAATTTCATTTGGTAGGTAAAAATATTTTCCCTAGCCCCATTATTCAGCCAGCTGCACACCACTCCCCCTCCAGCCCTGCTTCTAAATGATTGGCTATTATGAACAAGTTGGTGTAACTCAATCAATAACCGTAACTTCATTAGTCTTGTTGCACTTATGCTCGGTCCATGTCAGGTTGAGGAATTGTGAGTGATTCTCTATGTAAATGAGAACAACCTGCAGCGAACCGCTTTAGCCTGATCACTTCTCAAGGGCAAACCGTGATGCCTCCACGTTGAGATGTTTCATGTCGGTGGTCTTAGCATCCATATTATCTAATGGCTGCGGGCGTAATGTGATGCAAAACATGTTACTCGCACACTTCCCTGTATAATGTATTCCTAGCTGTCATCGTTTTGACCTAGTATTTAGTTCACTTCAGTACATCAATGTTATAGTTTATGAAAGGTACAGTTTCATGTGGAGTGTGTCATTGGAATACACTTTATGGACGCTTTATTACGTAGGACTGTTTCACCCGCTTGTCAGACAAACCTGCTGAAGTTTAAGCCATTAATGGGATTTCTACATGCAACATTTAATTTACCGTATTTTCCGCACTATTTTGGGTCACACGGCGCTCAAGGCGCTCCGTCAAAATGTTTTGGTACGACTTCGGTAAACTATAAAGCTCCGGAGCATCGTGGAGTAATACATACCGGTACTATGCTTCACCGTAATATTAGTAGTGTATTATTATTAGTGTTTATATATGACCCCAAAATGGCCATATCATTTTTACATGTTACACCTGAACAAGGTTGAAAGTTTGAATAATGTTGAGAGTTATTGTGAACGCGTTTAATAAAGTTTGACTGACTGACTT
>JAVQKC010079545.1:0-12960 GCA_036025475.1 Philypnodon macrostomus | reverse complement strand
TTAATATTCATCGAAGAAGTACCCAAATCGATACAGTTCTGCGTCTTTATGGTATGCACCTGTGTGCAAATGTTGAAACTGATCCGGCAATTCGTTTTTGAGTTATCACGTTCACAGCTTGGATCTGTGGACGCGGAACAGAAATGTGCTGTGAACTGAATCTTGTTTTAAAAACAATATTGAAAATCTAATTAAAAATAAAAAAATTAAAATCACAATTAGATTTTTTTTTAAATGGTGCAACCCTAGCACATAAGATTACATCTACTCCTATAAAAATAGTGAGGCCTGAATCTCACATGACAGGAGTGGCTGACATTGTAATGGATCCATAATGTGAGTTATGCAGAGGACGGATATAAAGATAAGACAAAAAAATTACGTGGTCAATAAGCGCTGAGCCCATAACACACTGACTGTAAGGTCATTAAGACATTACCCCCACTTTCTTTCACAAAAGAACTTAAGTAAAAGTTACAAATATTCAAAGTAAATTAAAAGTGTCTAGTGTCTGTGTAGTTTGTTGGTGGGTGGGGCTCACCTTTGTCAGCCACTGACAGGGTGCTGTTGAAGTATTGTTCCTCCACAGCCCAAGACACCTCATTCATTTTGTTGGAGATGCCACATGAGCCCTGGCAGTTCACCTTGATAGCTGGAAAGATAAGAAATAGTAGTGTTTAAAACCCCATTGCTAACACTGACTGCATCCAACTCCGTAAAATATTTAATCAAATTGATGAATAAAGCTATATTGTAATTGTAATCATCTGTGAAATGGGGCACTTGATAGTATTAAGTTAATAGATAATTCAACTATGGCAGAGCACTAACAGAGAAATAATCTAATTCAGCAACATGGAGTTACTTCACCAAACCGGAAACAAATAGTCCAAATTAAAATGAGATTTTGTTATTTTACATTGTATGCAGTGCTCTACAGAGTCCTGTTTAAAGAGTCTTGTTCTGACTCTGACTGTAAAGTCCCTCAGGCACAGATTCCTCTGACTTGTAGTTGTGTGAACAAGTTGGAAATTGTGAACCCTGTCCTTTCAGCAGCTGGAGAAGGCACAACAGGATTTTCTTATAAATGATAGACCAACAAAAAACACATGATCAAAACCAAAACCAAAGGAGAGCATTGTGCTGTGACTTTGTAGACGAACCAGCCATCTACAAGAATTCATCCGAAAACACATGCCCATGTAAAGATGTGCATCCAAAGAGAATAATTAAACAGAACAAAATTAAGCATCCTAGAAGGTCATTGGTTCCACTCCAGAAAGTTCAACAAAAATGGAGAAATACTATGCTTCCGTCCATCTAGCCAGTGTGCCCACTCATGCAAGTGGTCATTGTTTTCAGAACATTTGCAGTTGCTAATTTGCATGTCTGGCAGCTACATGTTTCATAGAGTAGCCATGTTCCATTACCATCTGCAGAACGTGAATGTAGATCTAAAGCTATTCTTCTCGATCGAGGCAGCTGTCCGGTGGATCAGATTGCGGCCTTTAATGAATGTGGGTGTAAATGGGCATTAGTGGATGTGAGGTTTTGTGAGCTTCAGTTTTCGGTTTTTATCTGGCATTCATCTGACCTCAGGGTGTGCCAACAGAGCTGGTGTACACAGCACTGCCATCTGCCATTGTAAGACTGAGAGTGGGCGAGAGACAGTCAGTGGTCTAACAGGCTGTGTGGAAGACTATATGGTTACTATTACTGCATTTATGGGAATGAGTATTTTAGCAATTCACTAACGCTGACAAATGTCCCTGAATAATTGGAATAATATTATTGCCATATCAGATATAAACTCTTGATCTTCCTCCAGTGTATGCCTATGCCTACTGGCTATATGTTCGGTCTTTTTCCTGATCTAAGACACACTTAAACAGATGTCTTTCCACACAAGTCAAGAGTTAAAGTTATGCAGATAATTCCTGGGAAAACATCTGTGTGATTGCATCCGTGTTGCATCATTTCTTGACGATGACTCAGGCTGGGTACTGTTGTGCTAATGACGTCTTCTTATCAAGTCCAGTTTCGGAGTATTTGGCACAAAAGAGGGCTCAGTCTGTTTGTTCAGGGCCTGAGAGGATGAGAACAAAGGAATGGAGAAATGCACGAAGCTCTCAGGACAAACAGAAAGTGCTTAAGTGCGCAGAGAGGATGAAGCAGTTCAACCCAAGCCCCTGACCTCATAAATGGTGCACATTCTTGCATAATGAGAGACACAGACAGTCTGGGGATAAGACAATGGTTTTAAATTGGTCACTAGGCCTGCATGATCATTCACACTACTAGTATCATAGCTTCATTTACAGTTGTGCAAGTTCTTTGCTTTACCCTTAAGTTCTATAGTCTGGGCTGTATCACGAAAAAGCACTCTCGTCCGCTGAGAAGACGCGTCACAACATCACGTGGCTCTTTTGAGGATACAGTAATCATAGCAGTAGGCCAAGCATTGCACAGGTCTGGAACAACTATCTGTGTGAAAGACCAAATGAATGTTTTGGACAAATAACAGACATAACGCTTTGACTCAAGGCCACAACAGAAACTTAATGCTGCTTTTACTGACCTCGTTAATCTTTTAGCTCTGCTCACAATTAGTCCCTCTCACTTTTCCACTAAGCCTATTCTGAATGACACACCACCCTTATGTCTTATGACCGGCGACCGTAAGGGAATCCCCAGGCAGCCTCTATGGGATCAATGAAAGAGCAAAGTACTTGAATATGTCCCTGTTAAAATAATATCAAGGCTTGCTCACTGGACACTGTGGGCACTCGTAGCCACAGTGTTAATGTCATGCCCTGATGAAGTCCATTGTCAAAAAGGTCTATGATATTCTTCTTTTTTTATTGAGGTTTTAAGCTTACATCCACAATAACATCCATATAAGTATAATGTGTAAAGCAACTGATAAGTACATATATTTAGACTGGAGTTGGTATTAGACCTCCCTTCAAAGTATCTAGTCAGGTAATAGTCAGGTTATCTTTTCCATAGCACGTAAGATAACCACCAAGACAGAGTTATCATCTGTCTGGCCACTAATATAAGAGTCTATGATATTCTTAATGGGGTAGACTCAACAGAATCATATTTTTGTATTGCGTGTAGGGCACTACTCTGTATGTCTGTATATAAGAGGCTTACGCTGCACAAGTTACATCATACTAACAAGCAGTGGACGTGTAATCTGCACACAGCTCCCACATTTCCCATCATGCATCAGTGTTTCGGGCCCAGATCCAGCAGACGGCTTGACTCTCAGAGACACACCGCACATCTGTGTCCAGTCTCCCCGAAGCTTTATCTGGTTCATCAATTGTATGTGATCAGAATTTAGCCAAATTACAACATGGAGTTGTTTTAGTGCATTCTTTACTCTAGTGAAATATAAAAGCACTGTGGCCACAACTATAGACCCATGAATTGAGGCCTTCTGCATGAGATAGGGCAAATGCTTTTGAGGAGACCTGGGCTCAATAAATCAATTTCTCATTCGCTTATTTTGAAATTCCAATTGCATAAACAAACATTATTAGAATTTTAAAAGTAAGTCACATACTGTAGTCAGTTTGAGAGTGAAATGAAACTGATCTACAGAAACAGGCTCATGTCGCACAAACAAAAGACATGGAAATGAGTGTGTTGGTATAGATCCCACAGGAAGCCACTCAACAGGACGTGATAAATGCAGCCCGACAGCGCAGTCTGAGCAAGGAAATTACTAGTGTCTGTTTTTCACACTTTAATCTCAGAATTAGACCAACTGAAGAAGCTGTCTGGAGCTGTCATGTAAAAAACATAGACTTACAGATTTTCATTTTCGAGTCTGTTTATGTGTGACAGAAGTGGATCTGACTTAGTATACCACACACCTGGATAGTAAAACCACAGCGAATGCAACTCACACACAAACTTCTTCAGGTCATTAAATAGTGCAACTGCATACGACAACTGTCTCACTACTCTTTATCTAAAATACTGTGATTAAGTATTTATTATATCTATACGGTTCCTGAGTATAGGGTGACACAATCTCTGAGTGGAGTCTGCGTGTTGTAGGTGTTACTGTGGGTTCTCCTAGTTGTAAATCATCCCAATTGCTGGTGGCGTTGAGATTAATGAAGCCCTGTGAATAGTTCTTGTGTGATCGTTCCTGTGTGATGTGTGTGTCTAAGATATACAGTAATGTGAGTAAACAGCTGCTGACAGTGAAACTCTCCAGGTGTGTGTGCCGTCATGACTCAACAACACCAGTCACAAGCATTAACAACCAGACACTCACAACAACAGAGTTACAGGGAAGAAAGACCTGCATGACATATACCTGCTAATATAATATAGAATATATTCTATGTGTATAGAAATATTTAGGTGATGATTCTTTTCATGCATATCTGCCATGTACCACATTGTGCTAAGCTAATACTATTCACCGATACAAACAATCCTTTTTTAAACGTATAAAATGTAGCCAATAGCTTTGGGACCAGGTGGGTCAGTGAACACGCCATATTGTCAGTTTATATGAAAACTGAAGAAGTGCCAGAACAAGGCAGAGAAAACAAACAGAATAAAATGTGTGAGAATTGTTCTTTCAGTCTCTGAAGAGAAGCTGCAATTTAGCAATATATTGTCCTGCCTCTAAATCTGGTAATAGGGGTAAAAACAGTCTGTGTGTGTTAGCCAGGATGGGTCTGTGTTGATGGAGGTTGCTCTGCTCTGTCTGGGACCACTTCCATGTTGAGCATTGTTGAACATAATCTTTTTTTACCTTGAGTAGAATGCATTTTTGTTTTACCAACCTCTCTTTGTGCATGTTTACACGTCAAAACATCACTCACACAAGCTTGTTCTGCTTTTGTCACAATTTCATCCTCTTAAAAATGCACACACCCTAATGTCAGGTTTTCAGCAGAGGGCTTACAGCGTGAATAAATATTTCACACCTTTTGCTATTCATGTCACTCATTAGTTATTAATCAGCCTATTATAGTGACACACACTCGTGACAGATGAGGAGCGAAGGAACGTTCTTCTAATGCACAGCAGTTAGGCATGTGGTAGGTAAAGACAGCCTTACACAGCACTAGTCACAACGGAGTTTTGCATTCATTTTCAGGATTTAGATATCAGAATCTAGGCAAAAGTGACAATAACTAATGTAAGACATAAAGCATAAAAAGTCTAGAAATCACTCAGATAGTGCAGACCTCTGCCAAGGTAGCCAATTTCACATCTTCACTTCCTGACCTTCCCTGAAAATTTCATATCCAAATCGGTTCAGTAATTTTTGAGTTAAGTTGCTTACAGACAGACAGATGAACAGACGGACAGGCGGAGGTAATGACACCAGGTTTAACCAGGTCAAATTAGAATTATACCGTATGAGACCTATAATCCTGTATGAGACCACAACTGTATAGAATCTAAAACATTGTGACTAAACAAGAACTAAACAAGAGCTAAACCTGTATTAAACCAGGACTAAACCAGGACATAGATGAGGGAAATTATATCCTGTATAAACCCAATATCCTGTATAAACCTAATGTAAAATTGCATTACTTTCTCCATTCAAATTAGGTGTACACTTTCTATGCGCGTGATATTTTTAGCATTCATATTTGTATCACAACTTTCTGTATCTTCAAACATTTGCATACTAGCAGCCGAACTGTCCTGATCTGCCACTGTAGAAGTTATCTTTGCTACATTTGTTTGCCGGGATTGAGTTCCTCCTCACTGACATCCTCTGCTCGACGCTCCAACAGGAAGTAGTTTCAACACAACAAAAAGTGCATCTGTGTCTGAAGAGAACGAGGCGGTGTTCTCTTAACATACACACAGCTGTTGTTGAAAGTTTCGATTTGATCCTTATTAAGCCTATTTCTTTCACTTCCACTTTAGTGTGTGTGGAGAAAAGTCAGCAATGTAATGTAAGGTTTAGTTCAACATACTGTATACATAAAATTTTTCCATTGATTTTCATGGGGGTCGAAGGTGTGCGGCGCATATTCCAGCTACCATCTGTCCTAAGTGGGTAGTGGGCAGTTAGTTGCAGGGCTGACACGGACATACACATATTTATTCAAGGGGGTAGTTTGGATTAAGCAATTGAACCTACAGTATCACAGGGAGGACATGCTGACAGTGGCTGCGCTCAGAAAGATTGTAGTTTGTAATCAAGGTGAGAGCACAAACAATAATGCCACCTCAAAAGTGTTTCTTTAATTTGAGTTTTGTATTGACTTGATATCTTTTTACAAAGGGAATGCCTTTATAAGCATCTACCATAGCATTCTAGCAAGGTTTTCTACAATATAGACTCTGGGAGACCTGGGAAGCTCTCAGCACAGCCTTCACACATAGACAATGGGCACTAAAGGGAAAAAAGTCACCAGATAATCCTGCTCCTAATTTCAGAACTACAGATAATTCAGACACAAGGGACATTAAGATTATCATCCATTCATTCATTTAGACTCACAGGAAAAGCCTTTCTCACTGGCGCCTCAATGAGCCGGTCGTCTTCAGAGAACTGTCAGGAAATGGAAAACAACACACACACACAATCTGATTAACTAAATGTATTCAACAAACTGAATTAAACCACTGCTCAAAGGTCAGGGAACATAGTCAAAACACCAACAGGAGAGGATGCTGAAAGGTAACTAAGGTGACAATGTGATACAATGGGTTTAAATGTTTTATATTTGTCAAGCAGTAGGAAACACAAAAACTAATAATAACACTTTCAGGAAAACATTAGGATTTGGATAGACTTGGAAACCCATCTGCATCCAGGCTCTGGCTTGCAAGGATCCCATGCCATAGAGCCAAACTATTATTTGTTATTGTGAACGCGTTTAATAAAGTTTGACTGACTGACTTGTCTGACTGTTGTTTCGCTTAATGCGCCTTATGGTCCGGTGCGCCTTATATATGAACAAAATTACGAAAATAGACCATTCATTGACAGTGCGCCTTATAATCCAGTGTGCCCTATAGTGCGGAAAATACGGTAATTGCTCTCTTGGCCCATTACTAGTATCTTTCATAACAGAATAACAAACCAACCAAAACATAACCTCCTTGGTGGAAGTAAAAATTAACTTGATAGAATCCAATGATAACTGTAGAAATAATACAACGTTAGCAATAGTATTTGAAAGTCCCCTTGGCAGGTTTTGGACCAACAGCCACAGCTGGTGCAACAAACTGAGTAAACCTGTTGTTTAAATATAAAGACACGCAGTCACACATGTTGTGGTCAGTGAAGGCCTGGTCTTGTTTGCGTTTCCCGATGATAGAGTTTCAGTGAATGTTTGTTTGGCTCACGTCCTTCACTGTCACCTGAGCTACAACACTCCCTCAAACCTCCACGTCTTACAGCACTGTGTTAGGTCAGTGATTATACCAGTTCTGTATTCAACTGAGAGACAAGCTATGGTGCTGAGGGCAACTGTCACTAAGGCAGGATCTCAATCTCATGCTCTCATTTGTGCTATATTATGAACTTTGCCTGCATTTAAAAGTAGAAGTGTTTATATTTAACTTGATTTAATGTTGTGATATGTTTGTGTATATTAGGTGATTATTTCTAGAATTATTTGTTCATTACTATAAAATGTGTTTAGTGACACAGGACAAGAGGACAGCGTCAACATTAAGAGCAGCATCAAACAAGTGATACAATCTGTCCCAAAACAAAAATAATATATAGTGTGAAACAGAGAATCAGACAGAGCTGTAGTATCAGGTGTCTGGAGATACTGAGAGACAACAGGAGGCTGATGTGAAGAGACAGCCACCTACTCCCAGATAATCTGATCTACAGCTGCACAGGATGCTCTGCTATAGGCCTCTGACTGGGTACAATGTACTGTAAAACACAATACAGTCAGGGCACATTTCACTTCTGTAACTCAGAACCAGTGTTACAAAAGTTTACATGGTGAACACGTGTTGTGCCAGTGATCTCAAATCCAAATTCAGGGAAAGACTGCCGGCCCAAAGGTTGACTCCTAGAGATGTAACGATGTACTCAAGCCACGATTCGAGTCACGATTTTAATTCACACATTTTTTTTTTCTCAACAAAATGATGTTGAGCTCATAAGCCTTCATCATGATGGATCGTTACATCTCTATTGACCCCACAGCCTCCTCTCCTCCAGAGAGGCATTTGCCGATGTGCATACTGATCATCGATGGTATTACATTATAGATTTACTTTAGTTTGGTTTGCAGATGACAGTTGACTTTGGGCCTCAGTGAGTGTGCCTAATGTGTAAGTAATGTGTTTTGAGTGGTTTACATTCATGTGTCTACTGTAGTCCATCTCTGTCCGGATCAATACCTGTGCTATCTAATGGTCTCTATCATCAATAATAGAATGAGGCTAAGTTTGGTCTCTGCTCCAACATCCCAAAAAGCCTTGAGAGTTTATTAATATCTGGCTGGATTTATTTCATATGACTACATCTTGGTAACGTACACACCCTATTCACTATGTAACTAGACAAAACTAGGCTCTTTTCATGGTGCCACTGTATGTAATGTAATATGTTAGGGAGACACCTCGATACACTGAATTCCCAGTTGATCGTCTGTTTTGGAGAAGAAATAGATTTACATGCGATAGTGATACTTGATCCTAACAACACTGGCCAGCCATAACATTATGACCACCTATTGTTGGTTTCTGGTGTGAAGCAGCAATTTTCCTTTTGGGTCGGTGGTGCCTGGGGGCTATCCCAGCAACTATGGGCCAAGTGGACAGTGGTGAGTACATAAAATACCACAGAAAGGACTCAATCCAGAGAGACTATGTGTGAACTCAAACCCTCCTTGCTGCTAATTGGTAGAAACATAAAACAAACTTTATATCTTACTAATAGGTTTGTTTTACGAGATCATCACTCATTTCAAAAAGCTTTTGAATTCTGCTTGATTTGTTTGAGCCATGTCAAGTTTTACCTTGAAAGCCTTTGGAAATAAAAGTGAAATCTGCTGCTGGTCTAATCAAAAGAAAAAAACAACAGTATACCTTTCTATAAAAGGGTGTGAATAAGCCTATAATGTATACTGTTGCATCTGGTTTCTCATTTTAGTTTATGGGGCTGAAATATATGGAGTCCATTACTTTGGTCCAAAACATAAGTCACATGCAAATCACTGACCTATTGTGGCCTACACATATTCCTTCAGAAGTAACCAAGACTACTGTATTCCACACCCAATTAAAAACAGTACCGTTGAGTGTGTTTAGAAACCACCATCAGACTCATTTGAACCACAATTGTCACTAATTTAATGCATCATTCACAATAAGGAACCTCAAAACATGAATGAAACCACAGACACAAAGACGAGAAGTCCCACTTAAACAAAGAAGTACAGTGAAGTATTCCTCATGTTCAGCATGAATCAAGCCTGTGACTGAATGATGGTGCTGAGGTAAAGAGGGTGAAGTCAGCGAACACAACACGGTGCATTTACTGCACATTAACACACAGTGTAAAAGCCTCTACTGGAGCCACAAGAGGGACCATAGGTCTACTGACTCATTCAAATATTCATGCTCTGTGATGACTATGACTTTAGGTGGTAAGACGATCTATCTATTCTAATGTAATTTAAGTCAAGTAAGCATGTTTTATATATATATAAGTTTTCTGTTTATTTTTTTTAATTTATTTTTTTTAGTATTGGAATTTTCATCAATATAAAATAGGATAAATGGTAAATAAAATGGGCAACTAAACGATCAGTATAATGAGTTAACTAGTCGAATTGTGCTCTTCATTGTTGGATGCAAGTGTTAAAACAAATTCAATTACATTTTATCTGTATAGCCCTATATCACAACAAATTTGCCTCATGGGGCTTTACAGAAAGAGATGCTAGCAAACAATAACAAAATCAACATTCAAATTCAAAGTTAATATATTGGTTCAGATTGTTTCTGACCACAGACAGACTTACGTACATGTGCCTGTATCCTTGAGAAGAATAGTTCTCGGTTTAATTTTGGAGCGAGTCTGGCGTCAGCCACAGACAGGACAGGGCACAGTGACCTCACAATGTAACCCATCCCAGAGTCTGAACACCATCTGTCCCAGGGCATAGGGGCATTATGGGAATTAATCTCAGTGTCTGGGGCATACAGGTACGAACTCAGCCAAAAACCACATTGGGAATATAACGGTAGTATTAATAAATACAAATAAAAATAATTTGGGCTGATTCTTTCAAGGGACACTAACCCTTGCCTATTGTGGGTCTAGTGTAAACACTATAGCTTCCAAATTGTGACTGATTGAAAACGTATCTTCTCATTAAGGTACAAGGTTAATGTGTGACACCGCCATGCTTTATTTCCACTATGACACAAATGCTAGAACATAATTAACCTGTTTATGAGTTACAGATAACATGTGCTGCCATTTGACAGTATGCATGTAACAATCACACAGTAACGCATAAGTAAGAATGTTGTAAGTCTAATTCTTAGACCAAGTGAAGTCTGTATGTGCTTCCTGTGCTTCTGTGGGTCACCAGCCATTGTCTAGACCAGGGGTGGGCAAACTGCGGCCCTTTGTGCTTTTTGATCCGGCCCGCCAAGCATTTTGTCATATTTTTTAAATGATAAAATACTGCCAATTTATGACTCACGATGTTATAACCTGCAGTAACCAGTTAACTCCAGATAGACATATTTTTTCAGTGAGGTCCGATCGAAGGCTGCACGTCTCATTTGTCAAGAAATGGTTGCAGTTTACCAAGAATACAATATCAGCCGGCCCACCTGGCACATTTTGAAACCCCATGTGGCCTTTGAGTCAAATGGTTTGCCCACCCCTGCTCTAGTGTGTACCCTGCCTTTTCCTTTTAGTTGCTGGTATAGGACCCAGTCACCTGAAACCGCTTGAACGAGACTAAACAGAAGCATAAAAACAGCCACCTGTAACCGGTGCTTGGCGTGTTCAACTAACCATGAACATGTGATTTTTTTTGTATGACAAGACAGCTCTTAATACTTTAAACCCCATCTTGACCTCATCCCTCTCAGGCCAGTTTTCCCTGTACACAGTCCTTGTCCATTAACATTCCTGTGAGTCAGAAAAAGTGTTTAAAGTTGCTCCATTATCTCAGAAGAATCCCCACAAGGATCACTTACAATGACTTCTCTGTGTCCGTGCACCGAAACCTCACACGCTGCTGCCCTCCACCTGCTCAACCTCTTTACCTCGTTTGATTAATCTTTTTTTGAGTTACAAATAGTGTCTGGGCTTGACATTCTCTTTTTTACTCAATGGCCACTGTGGTCAATTTTGTAGCAAAGTTACTAGCCAATTCTCACTAGCTTGGTTGTTTTGTTTAATAGTACATTATTAGACACATTTCTACCATGATTTTGACAGGTGTTACTAAATAAGAATGACTGTAACAACTAGTGAAAGATTTATACTCATGAAAATGTAGTATGGTTTCAAAAATAGCAGCACAAAGTCAGATTAGCCTATATGAAAATGTAATACCTACTGAAAAATGCAAAAAAGAATGGCCCTGAAAGTATATGGCAATTCATTATTTAAAGGAGTAATAACACCAAACGAACAATGCTATAGGTCTAACTTACATGGTCCCAGTGATATAAGATGATACTGAGCCTTAGAGATGAACACTCGAACCTTTAGCCACTTTAATGCAATGACAAAGAATAAACAGTTGTAGAAAAGAATAGAATGAATGTCTGGGCACACGCTCATGATTCATACATTTCTCCACAGTTACGCAGAAGACGTCAGTTCTCAAGGTGAGTGTGAGGGGACTGAAGTTGTAAAGACTGCATACACAAAGTGGTTTTACATTACGCGAACCAGACTCATCAGTGAACTATAGGATATTGTAATGATCAATTCACTTGTTGTTCTAACACAATACGCTTGTCTGATATAACATGACCGTAACAATGCAATAGACAGGATGTGGTTAAAGGATGTGGATTTTTCTGCAGGCAGCTCTTAACAAAACCAAAACACACCACAGCGGCTTCTGCTCGTGTCAGGAAGTGGCAGTGTCCACTCCCAAAGCCCTACTGAACCGTCACAGTTCCAAAACACGGGTCTAAATCTACAACGAAACGCCCTCGGGGAAGCAAAAGTTTAGTGTACAGATAGCGGCGGTGGTAACGTGAAAGATCCGTGCGTAAAACCTCCTCACGGTGCGCTTACCTTTGTACTGTAGCGAGTTGGCAGTCCTTATTTTGACCACTCCGCTGATAGAGTCCCCCGGGCTGTAAACCACCTTGTTGTTGGTAAAAGTAATGTCAAATTCTTGCAGCTTCCCCATGCCTGCCCTCTTCTTCTCGCGGCTCACTCTGACTGTGCGGGAGAAATGTGTCCGCTCACCTGCTGCCGCTGCCCCCTCCCCAGAGACCAATGACGTCACGCACAGACGCCCATCCACAGTAACGGGACCGACAGGAATGATGAGAAACTACGCTTGTGTATATAGGCGAAACGGCCCCATACGTCTGCCTCATACTTCTGTCCATACGTCTGCCCGTCTGCCCCATACGTCTGCTACAACTGTCACCAACGGGCACCTTCATCAGGCATGTGTGATTTCTAAGGGTTTTTATATTGTTATTGAGCAATTAAGAGGCCCCGCCCCCAAACCATGACAAATATAGGAAGGGTCTATTTGACTTTTTGATTTGTCTGGATGTTTGTGAAGAATGTTTTTGCCAAATTTTGTAAAATTCCCTAAAACTACATTATTCTTTCAGTCTATAGGGGGCGCTATAGAGGTAACTGCCATCATATTAGTCAGATGTGTTCAGAGCTGGGGGGTAATTAGGTATTTCAGGTTAGAGCCTAATCGGGCAAAGTATGTGCACGTTAGAGGCTGTAAAATATACCTGACCTCCCAAATTCAA
>JAVQKC010079518.1:0-14350 GCA_036025475.1 Philypnodon macrostomus | reverse complement strand
TGAATGAGGAGATGCAGCAGGTTTGGTTGGGGGTGGGGTCCAGATGACAACATGAACACAGAGGCGATCAGCTATCCCCTGGACATCTAACAGCGAGCCAGGCATCTGAAACAATATCCACTCCCCCAAGAGGGAGTGGGACAGGACAACATGTGAATTGCAATAAACTAATGATAAATAGAACTTAACAAAGTAAAAAGTGTAGAAATTAAGAGAGCTAATAGTAAAAAGTGAGACGTGAAGGGACAAAGAGAGACAATAATAAAGTGAACAGTGTAGAAGTGTAGAGACACATAAAAAGATCCAAAGGAAAGTGCTCTGTGCGCCATACTTCCCCCAGCATCTAAGGTTCACTCTCAACTTTATTAGATGTCTGTAAACTGGACAACTGGTAATTATGATAAATAATAATGACATGTCTGTCTACCATTGCATTTGTTTCTAGTTTTCACATTGCTTTCACCATTTGACATCAATATTGTATTGACCACTCAAAGAACAAAAGAGTGGAAAACTCTAAGACAATACAGACAGACATCGACACATACATTTATGGTGCTCCTATTTAGTGGGTTTTGTAGCATGTAAGGTTGTTATTGCTGTTGTTACTGTCTACTGCAAGGCTCTGATGTATCTATGCTGCTTCCCAGATGTTCATGGAGATCAGAAATGTTATAAACCATGTCACTTTTATAGAACACAATGTAAGATTTAAAAAGAACACAGATTTTTTCTAGAAGAATTCTTGATAAACAAAGATAAATGGTTCTGTTCATCCAGAGTGCAGCTGGCTATATAAAAGAAAACCTCAAATGTAACATGTATGAACGGGACACTGCCTTAATCTAAAAATACATCACATCCCCTTGACACACAATAAACAGACACACACAGCACATATAAAAGTAAACACACAGAATAATACACTTACTAAACACTATTGGAGACTAACTGGCACCAGAAAAATCACACTACATGTGTTGTTAGTTAATACATTTGACTTGAACCAGGCGTGGAAGTTCCTACCTCAAGGGGGTTCCAACTGACATTTTCCACATTTATGTATTTGAGCGCAGAAAAGTGAAAACATCTAAATTTGTTTGGTTTCTAAATATGAGGCTTCTGAAGTGATGCTTTTCATTATTAACTAATATCAGTCAACCTTGTGAATATGGGTTGAGCTGATATATTAGTGCAACTCTAATATGAAAGATCCTCATATTATTTATATATATATCCCCAATTCTATTTTATAAATCTCTAAACTCCAAACATAGATTTTTGTGAATAAAATACATTTGTTGTTTTATATTGTACTGAACTGAATGTAAGGTTATCATTTTAACGCTGCTATCTCTCTTTATGAGGTATTAGGGAGGAGGTCAATTACCCCTAATGAATTGTGATATTTTATTTTATTATGAACTAAAAAGTCAATCTTTTTAATATGAAAATATACTATATATTTTTCCATGAATGATAAGAGTTATATGTTTTTGTAAATTGGTGTCATACTTGTGCACATTTAATGTTTATGTGACTCTGTGTGGTGAGGGTGTGATGCCGTCAGTACATTAAGCTCAATCCTGATTGGTTGATGTTTTTCTGGAGTTTATGAAAGGTGGAGTAAACGGGGCCGTCCTCAAGCCTGATGGTCAGTTGGACTGAAAACGTTGCTGTGAACAATAAAACATATGAAGAGTGACACAGTGTGCGTACTTAACATTTTGTAGCTCTGGCTATATAAATGAGCATCGCTTTCACATAGTTTTAAATATAATATGAGTCCGTGTGTGTGTCTGTTAATGAGAGTGAGGTCCTTACAGTGCAGCCATCTGCTCAGGCCGCTCCCAGCAAAAACAAACAGCCACAACGCGCCACAGACAGAATGTGCCACAAATAACTCACCACAGCGAGGGGGATGATGGCTAATGACAGCCACAGTGCAGTGGGAGTGAGGCTAAAGCGTACTGACGTCTGTCTGATGGAGCTAAAACAGGATCCTCTGAATACTGAAGTGTGGAGAATAAAGGATTGTTAAGTGTAGCTGCCATGTTCATTGTACAGGAGGGAATTGAATCTTTTTAGTAGAATAGATGCTAAATAGTGTCTCATTTCAAGAATTTAAGGGTCTGTGTTCTTATGGACCTTATCTTGTTTTCTTGTTTTTAGTTTCTGCACAGTGAAGTGTTTCTAAGCAAGGAGGTTCTCATCAGTCAGCATGTCTTACCATTATGTGACATGCACGTTTCCAGGACAAAATAGGGAGGGCATGCCTCTGGCTGCATGTTCATATTTGCTTGGACAGGCTTCCTAATAAGAATAAGATGATGATTTAATAATAATAATTTACAAAAACACTAGTCAAAAGTGTATATTTTGATCTATGTATTTTTATGTGTATCTGTATGCTAGACAATGCACTATACAAGATACAAATTTTAAATTGGACTAATGGTAAAGCCATTTATGCTGGTTGGACTTTCATTTATGGTATTGTCCATTTTACAGGTTCATCACTAATGAAATGTTTTAATGTTATTTACAGGTCTGGAGTCACAGAGGGTCACAGAGGGACACAGAGGTCACTGCTCCGGGATGATGTCCATGCAAAGTAAGTAGCACAAAGCCCTTTTAACACCACAGTGATCACACATACTACACTGTCTGCCATGTGCCACTACTGTCCATTGGACTAAATTACAGATTTCACACTTCACACAAGCCACACCGTATATGCTCACCACACTGGGCACACTAGTAATGATTGCCTTTTAACTTTGTTTATTGTTTGCAATGACCATGTTTATTTTTTACATACATCTCTTTCTATGAACCCCTCTGAGGCAAATTTGTTGTGATATAGGCCTCAAAGCCTACACACTCCACACTGTCCAGACACACCACACTATCCACATGTTAACATTAATAATAATAATGGATTAGATTTATACTGACCAGAAAAGGGTTGCTTGCCCTCTCCAGGTTGGTGGAGAAGTCCTGCCTCAAGTGGAGGAATTTAAGTATCTCAGGGTCTTGGATGGAACTCGACATTGACAGGCGGATTGGTGCAGCCTTTTCAGTGATGCAGTCGGTGTACCGGACCGTTGTGGTGAAGATTTACTCAGTTTACCGGTTAATCTACGTTCCTACCCTCACCTATGGTCATGAGCTTTGGGTATTGACCTAAAGGACAAGTTCACGGGTACAAGCAGTTTCCTCCACTCCGAGAAGCTTGGTCACTCGGGTCAGCTCAGAGTAGAGCTGCTGCTCTGTCACATCGAGAGGAGCCAGATGAGGTGCTGTTTTGGTGCCCCCTGGACGCCTCCATGTTTCAGGCAGGTCCCACCGGAAGGAGACCCCGGGGGAAGACCTTGGGCACACTCGGGGGATTATATCTCTCAGCTGGCCTGGGAACATCTTGGAGTCCCCCCGGAAGAGCTGGAGGAAGTGTCTGGGGAGAGAGAAGTCTGGGCATCTCTGCTTAGACTGCTGCCTCCGCGACCCGGCCCCGGATAAGCGGAGGAAAATGGATGGATAGCTTTATACTGCGCTTTATTATTATTACTGAGGTTTATTGGATAAATGGATAAAATCAGTTCAGTCATAAGAATGTCTAAAAGTCTCTAAAACGGAGGCTTAAAGGTGTCACTGCTGGCCTAGTCCGTGGCCCCAGTCCCAAACAAGCTGTTGTCCTAGTCCGCCCTTGTACCAGCCCGAGCCGCTCCGTACTCACCACGTGTTTAGATCAAACTCTAAATTTTACCAATAAATAGAAACACTGCACACACATATAATTAAACATACAATAAAATAATAATAACCATGCATAAAAGCCAACATGGCTCTGCCCTCACCTCCTGACATGTTCCACAAGGTTGTGTGGTTTCTCCAGTCCTGTATACTAATGAATGTAGCTTTATTTGATAGGGCAGTAGACTGAAATCAGCCGTATTTGAACTCACAACACCGGCGTGTGTAGGCTCTGAATATGGGCCACATGCTCTACTGACTGAGCTAAACCGTGGCCCCCACACAGCTATTTTGATTTTATTGATTGGTGTGACACGAAACTCCTTATTCTAAAAGTTACCAAGAAATGGTGATTGACCCAAGCCAGGTAAACAACATGTGTTTATTAAGAACCAAGCGATCACTCAAGTCTTGACTTTGATGAGCTGTGCAGTAAACTACAACAGAGACTGTATTTTTGAAAGCGACTAAGGCTGTATGGAGTCAGAAAACTTATAATGCTCCTCTTCTATCGGGCCACATTGGAGCGTATCATTCGTTTTGGATTCATAGCCTGGTATGGAAACCTGAGAGTACAGCGGAGAAACAAATTGATGAAAATCAATGGAAATAATTGGTCAAAAGGACTACAAACCAGTACAGTCAATATCTGAGAGGGCAGTCCACAAGTCCTCAAGGCAGGAAAATCATGTCAGACGTGCAACATCCACTCAGAATATAACCTCCTACCGTCAGGACGAAGACTCTGTGAACTTAACTGCAAATCTAATTGCCTGAAACTGTCCTTTGTCCCAACATAAATTAAATTAATGAACTCTAAAACAAAGCACTTTACCATTTCAGCACTGTGAGAGTTTAAGCTGCTTTCTATTTTACTCATCTATATTGCATGTATATTACATGTCTTTTAATAGTAATGTTACTGTCTTAAATCGGAACAATACTGGATTTAGTATGATTTTTTTACCTTCATAAAATCTTTTATAAGTTGTTGTGGAGCGATAATTTACTGGGCTGAGAGACGGCAGATGCAGCTCTTGAGCCACCGCACTTGACTTTACGGCACTTCCATGCACAGCTCTCCAAGCACACAAGTCATCTAACCTCACTCGTGACAAAACCAGCAAAAATACAGAGAAAACTTTAGACTTAGTCCACACAGAGACAAAAACGGTATTGTTTCAAAAACGTCTCAGCATCTTTTTATATATAATATATATATTATCTGTGTCCACACGGGTTTATGCAGCTCCACTGAAACGATGTAGTGTGTATGCCCGGCTTGTTGGTGGCGCCGTAAAACTGGGCAGCGCCATGTTTGTTGTTTCGTTTCAGAAAAGAGGCATATTGCTCAGAAACACCGAACGGCATTTTGAAATCTTTCCTCTCTGGGACCCAGTTTAAAAAAGAAATATAGTTTTCAGACTCTGTGTGGACGTAACGCCTAAACGATAAAATACCTTGTGGATACACCTAAACTCGTCTGAGGGGAAAAGGCAAAGAAATCGTCTGTTAGAGCGAGTGAGGACTGCACACCAGTCGGCTTGGATTACGCTGGCTACACGAGTCGGCCTCGGCTTTACTGCGTTAGAGAGGAAAGTGAAGAACAGATTCAGACCTCACATTTTTGTTATTCTTGTCTTGTAAATATCAAACTGGTTTATAACAAGAGGTCAAAAACATTACTCAGATAATATTACAAACTTAGCCTAAAAAAGATTGGGTGCACTAAAAATAAAGCACTTTTAAGCCATTTTTTAAGCCTGATATATTTTTGTCAAAGTATGATTTGCAACAAATGACACAACACAAAGGTATATCCATCCATCTCAAGGCATTCCCAGGCCAGCTGAGAGAGTGTGCCCTAGGTCTTCCCAGGGGTCTCAGCCAGGTGGGACATGCCTGGAACACCTCCCAAGGGAGGCGTCCAGGGGGCATCCAAAAAAGATGCCCGACCCACCTCAGCTGGCTCCTCTCGATGTGACGGAGCAGTGGCTCTACTCCTCCCGAGTGACCGAGCTTCTCACCCTATCTCTAAGGGAGCACCCAACCACCCTGCGGAGGAAACTCTTTCTGGCCGCTTGTACCCGTGATCTTGTCCTTTCGGTCATTACCCAAAGCTCATGACCATACTGTAGGTGAGGGTTTATTACCACAACGGTCCAGTACACCGACCGCATCACTGCAGAGGCTGCACCAATCCACCTGTCAATCTCATGTTCCATCCTTACCTCATTTGTGAACAAGACCCTGAGATACTTGAACTCCTCCACTTGAGGCAGGACTACTCCACGCAAACACAACACACACAAACTTATATATTATATATTTATGATAGAATGTATCACATTAATCACCTCTAGACAGTGTATTATCCACAGGGAGCTGTAGAGGGAGCGCCGGAGCAAAAAAAAAGGTTGCATAGTTTTGCTTTAATTGTTTTTGTGGCAACTGTTAATAGCAATGAGTCCATGACAAATTCCCCTTATGGGACAATAATTCTACTTTATTCTATCCACACACGCCACATTGTCCACACCTACCACACTATTTACACACGCACACACACACACTGGTCTCACCTACCACAGTATTGAACAGAACACACTGTGCCAACATATCACACACTGGTCTTCAGTCAAAAGTGTCATGAAGTCATTTTAATATGATCAGCAACACTTTCTATTGTTCAGTCAGACACACTCAAGTATAACATTATGATTTATGTGTACAGTGGACTCTGACAGTGTGGCCAAAGTGAGCGAGTGGCAGCAGACCTACTATGCCTCCGACTCAGGCATCCAATCAGGAGCCACCACGGTGCGGGATGACGAGAGCGCGACAGACTACATTGGAAGTAAAAAGTACCCAGAAAGTACCCCAGGACTTTCTAATGGCCACAATAAGGCCCCAAGCGGAGGAGCGGAGTCAGCCAGGGCAATAGACAGCCCCACAGGTGAGATACTGGATCAGGACACTGCACTGGAATTGGATTCTCAGGGGTTTTCAAATGTTTTTCTGAGCACCTGTAAGTGCAACCTGCCCACTTTGTTCTATGGAGTGAAAATGTTTCCTTAGTAATTTATTAGGATACGGACTCATTATTGTATAGCTGGTGGATTAGCAGGACACTAGAAAGACTTCTAAGGATGGACAACACAATGTGTGATGTGGTTCCCATCTAATTGTGTTTTTTGTTTCTCCAAAACGCATTGTTTAGAAAAAAACTGGGGAGGTAGTCCAGGGTCCGTTTCCAGCCACTCCAATCGTATATTAATTAATTACCTAAGCTCTGAACGCAATAACTCAAAGTTTTTGACGGATCTTTTTACATATCAATCAATCAATCAATCAAGATTTATTTGTGTAGCGCATTTCCAACAACTAAATAGTGCATAAAGCGCTTCACACAGTGCAATAAAATACAGAACATACAGAAAATGACCACATGCATACCATAATAACATAAATCCAGGCTATGCGTCGAACGCAGCTTTGAATAAGTGAGTCTTCAGTTGTGATTTAAAGACTGACAGTTCAGTGGCTGAGCATAGATCAGGTGGAAGAGAGTTCCAGAGCTTTGGAGCGAACACAGCAAACGAGCGCTCTCCCCACTTCTTATATCTGGACCTGGGGACCACCAGAGACATCTGGTCGGATGAGCGCAGCGCTCTGGCCGGCTGATAAACAGTTAACAAGTCAGCCAGGTAGGATGGGGCAAGACCATTGATGGCCTTAAATATAAATGCATTAGTTTGCCATGTCAGTGTGAGGACAATACATTTTGCTCTATACCACAAAAATGTATTTCCTTTTCTGACAGTGTGTTTATGAATTTTATAGGGGAATACTGAAATTATATGTGCAGTAGTTTTCATTTGGTGCTCATCTCGCCAGGTTCAAAACAGTCCCTGGTCTCAATGTGGCCCTCGGAATAAAATAATTACCCACAACTGATTTAGAGGAATAGTCATTATTGCCATTGAGAGGTAAACGTTTACACAGTGTTGGTTTACAGCCTGACTAGCAAGGCTGCTCAGATAAAGTAATAATAATAAATATAAGTAAAGATACGAGCATTTCAATGACCAAATATTTTGTACCGGTTTTGATTTGTTTTACTTTTGTATCGACCTCACGTTACACAATAGTTTTTCAATGAAGAAAACAAACTCAAATGTGTAATTTGTAACACAAACACAATAATAAAAACAATATTCTCCATAATCTTTTAGACAATATGTTTTGACAGACTCTGTTCCTGTAACCCCCTTGTGAGATGCCTGGAGTGATAATTTGCCATTGCACTGTGGGTATTTTCAAACAGCAAACCTAAAGTGCTGCAGATAATTGTCTATAATAGATTTTCTCACTATGATCAAATAAAGCCTTTTTTTCTGAAGCCTGGAAACAAAACCAATAAGAGCGCATTCATATTTTAACAGACGTGAAATGTAATACCAACTGCCCATGTGGGATAGAGGCTCTCAGCTAGACTTTATTACTTTTTTAATGGCACCTTTGACCCAGTAACCTTGACCTGAACGCACCCCTGGGACTTGGAACGTGTCAGATGAGTTCCTATATGTGGCCATACAGGGATGTAGAAGTATGAAAAGTGTACATTCACATTATACATAATTAATCTGGTTCATTAAGCTGGTGGTAAACAGCAATGCCGCCATAATTGCATGTCCAGACTAGCACATTTAAAGAAGGATGGGGGTTCAGCCCGGCAGATTCTCTCTCTAGAGTCTGCATGTCCTCCCCGTGGGTTCCCTCTGGCTTATCATTGTTCAAAGCCATGCATATGTTTTTTGTATTGACTGTTCATTTCTGTGTTGCAAATTAGCCATAGCTATAAACGCTGTGATATGGGCATCAGATTATTTTGGTTGAATAATCTATGTTTAGTCTGTGTACCTGTCCCTATAAAAAATTAAAAATAAAAATAAATAAGGCTTGAGTAGACTCCAGCTCCACTAATATTTAGTGGAACTGGCCAAATTCATCACTGAAATCCAGGTAATGTCCTTTAGGAATAAGATATTATTAGCAATATGAGACTCAACATAAGACACATTGAGGAGAGCAGAGATAGTAAAAAATAAGTCTATTTTAATTAACTTTGCCTTGGACAAACGCATATACTGTGATAACGAGCCAAGAAATAAAAATAAAAAATTACATTTACAAAATTCTAATGGCTTTCTGAAGGAATCCAGTGAGGAGTGTCACTGTGGTGAAGTCATTGAAGCTAATGTGTGAGAACAGGGTCTGGGCTCTGGAAAAAACGTTAATGGATTAAGAGTGGGCTAACAGGAATCATCTGCCTCAATCTAACCATTAGCTCTGAATTCTGTGGACTTCCTCACAGCTTCAGCCAATTCTCTATTGACATATCTCTATATTCTCTTATATCCAGACCATCTCAATCTGACCTTTATTTTTTTTACAAATCATCTAACATCATCTAGTTGTGACCACAGTGTCTCATTTCATTGAGTATAGCCCCTTTCAAATGCCAAATAGAGACAAAAGTGAGTTCACTTTACAAAAAAGTAGGATTTGTGGTGAGGGATTGAATAATCCTGCGCATACAATGAAAAACGTTTGTGGTCATCTCTGTGATTACAGTAAATCACAAATCAAGAATTGTGTTTCCAAAATGCTAACGTTATTAAAGACTCTGACATGACCTACATGTAAGTGGCTGTCATTTGCCAAAACCATCTTAATTTGCGATATTTTGTAGCTGATGCTAATTTCTCTTTCTGTTTACAAACTTTGAAAGGGTCTATATAGGTTGTCTTTATGAACAATACTTGCATTCGGTCCAGTATTCCAATAGTATAATGTCCCGGTAACTCTTTAGAAGCTAATCTCTTTACCAGTAATAAAGTGTTCAGAAATTTGATTATTGAATGAATTATGCAGTTTAAAGAAACTTCATTATCACAGATGAGGTTGTAACATAGGAACAAAAATATTCATTATTCATTCATATTTATTCATGTTTACGTAATGATTTGCACCAATTACCTGGTTACTTGTGCTACTAATACTTTATACCAAAAGTTCCAAAATGTCTTTCAACCCGGGTCAGAAGTTTAGTGGTTATTCTTTAGAACTCAAAATAATGATTCCCTTAAAAAGCTTTTAGGGCTAATGTGAGTGCAACATTAAAATGCAGTGAGCTCGTCAAACATGTCTAAGTAACTCAGCATCGCTCTTACATGCATTTCAAAGCGACCGTGCCAATTTGCCTCCATTTACTCCATAATTACTTAAGGGTATTGTGCTTTTAAAAAAAACTGCTAAAAACACTACAGTGAGCGATGTATTGTATGGAGCCACCGGGAGCAGCGTGCCAAGCTAACTGGAGGAGCGTGCACTTTGACAGAAGCCATAGTTGTGACAGGAACTTCACTTCTGCTCTGTTTTCTCCACATCACTCAAGGCCAAAACACGCTGCAAGGTCTGAAATTTGATAAGATTGTTCAAATTAAAATTCAGTACCAGACTGCAGCCCCAGCCAAATGTTCAAGGTCAGAGGATTCTACAGAAAAGTGCTGGGAAGGGAAGTTTTCTTGGGTGTAGTGGATTTAAATGACACCAGAGGGTCGCTGGTTCGAATCCCCGCCTGGGCATACACTGTTGTTGTGTCCCTGGGCAAAACACTTAACCCACATTGCCACATGTACATGGTTGTGTGATTGGTGTTTGGTGGTGGTCGGAGGGGTAGGTGCAGACTAGCAGCCACGCCTCTGTGGCTACACAAATAGCTTATCACCACTGAGTGTAACTATAGAGTGACTAATTAATGTAATTGTAAAGAGTCTTTAAATGTTGAGAAAAGCACTATATAAAACCATGCATTAATATTATTTTTATTACTATTATTTTTATTTATTATTCACATACCATTGTCTTGTAAAATGAGTTTGTACAGATGAGTCAGCCTTAGGTGTACATTTGAAAGCTCTAAAACTAATATATTGAAGTTTATAGCCGTAGGCTCAAACTGGCAGCCACGCTTCCGTCAGTGTGCCCCAGGGCAGCTGTGGCTACATAAGTAGCTTACCATCATCAGGTGTGACTGTGGAGTAAATGAATAATACAAAAATATGTCAAGCGCTATATAAATGGAAGTTATTTTTATTATTATTATTATTGATGTTAATGAATAAAATGTGTTTCATGGTATAATGAGTTGAGATTTAGTCCAGAGGTTTAGTAAAATAAGAAATTTAAAAAATAAAAATAAAAATTACTGTATATATATATATATATATATATATATATATATATTAAAACTACATTGCAATAATAAGGGAACAGTAATGCATGAAGTAATTGATTCAAGCATGAATACTACCTTTATTATAAAAAGTGTTACCAGCCCCTTTTGTTGCCTCTACAGCAACATCAAATCAGAGTAGGTGTGTGCTTGCACACAACTCATAAACTAGACTACTGTTGTTGGTAACACACAAACTCTGATTTGATGTTGCCATAGAGGAAATAACCACAATTAAATACTGCATGTATATCAAGTTGAGGCCAGACCAATTTTACCCCCACACAGTGACACCTTCCCCAAACTACAGTATTCAATACAAAAATGTGAAACTTTAACCTTGAGATTATTTTTTTTGTATTTCAACAAACCATCCATCACTAATCTTCCTCCAAACTTTTATTCACAGTCTTTTTACACATAGTCGAGTGAAATTTAGGGCATTTGAGTCACAAAACGCAGCTGCTCATCTGAAAGAGCAATCCCCAAGATGCTCCATTTATTATTCATCTGTGTGGGGCCAGAAAGTTAAAAAATCGACAAAAAAGGATGAGAGGACAGAAACGGAGGTCTGAAACTTTTAAAGGATGAGACAAAGTGCTGAGCTGTGAACAAAGAGACTTGAATACAAACAGGTGGGAGGAGAAAGAGGAGGAGGAGGAGGAGGAGGAGGAAGAGGAGAAGGTGGTGGTGGTGGTGGTGGGACTACAGTACGGGGACGCCAAAGTCCTTTGTAAGCATGAAGCAAAAGGTTTAATTAGTTCAAGAGCCGAGCAATTGGTGTATATTAGCATGAAACTGGTGGAGAATAATGATCAGAAATAGGCAGTGGGCTGAGAAATGAGGCAACGACAGTGATTAGGACTAGTACAGCAGCTGGAGGGGCTTCATGTGAAAAGACTGAGAAAAAGTCACTCAAATGGTGCATGAGCCTGGTGCTAGAGTGGGGCTTTGGAGTTCTATTTTTATAACAAACAATCAGTTTAGAATAAATGTACCCTTTTGGATGATCTCCAGTCCAGGTTCATCTGCCTCCTTTTGTCACACCAACTAACCTCATGTCCTGTTTCACTGCATGTACAAAGCTTCTATAAGGACATATAAGGACTTAGGCAGCTCTGTCAAGCTGCAGATTTAAGATGTAGTCCAGAAATGTCCAGCAGTTAAACAATGTTAGACATTTTTTGACTATCTGATCTTGTTCTATGATGTAAAGTAGGCAGGTAATAATTATTTTACTTTTGTTCCCCCCTGGCCTCTACAGCTAAATCAGACCAGACTTTGTGGGTTATCACTTTGACCAATAGTAGTCTATAGAGGCCTGCCCTGGTGATAACCAACTCTGCATTTACCCTGACTTTGGACTGGCCCTAAAGCTGATCTTGTGGCTAGAATTAGATCTCTTAAACAATCATTCAAGCAGTTTCATGCATGGAGAGACTTACTTCTTCAACAATGAGGAAGCCAACCAAGAAGCTCACAAAAAGAGTTTGTCCATGATTGTATAACCCTGTCTAGTCTGGTGCTTAAGAGAAAGAGATAGTTGAGGATGTGTCTGTTTGGCCTCTGTGCACCATTGATTCATTGATCACATCACATGGAGCTTCACAGTAATTAATCAAATACAGAGGGGAGAGTGGGGTGTAAAGATTGGGGCTCAGACAAAAGGAAAATGAACAGACGAGAAACTGATATCGATACACAATTACACCATACAGACAAGGACGGCAACTCAATCAGACAAGTGGGGCCCGGGACGGCAGCTAGAGGAGGCAGAAGAAAGAATTCTAAATATATAATATATAATATTTTGATACTCATTTAGAATAGCTCAAATGATTAAGAATGAATTAGGCATTAGTTAAGTATTAGTAACCAGTTAAGTGATCAGTTACAAAGCATTACTTCAACATTAATAAACACCAATGAGTTATAATTACTGTTACTAATGTTTAATTCTTCAGTTATTACCTCGTGAAAATCAGTGCAAAATTGGAATGATCAATGGTAATTAAGTATTTATAAACTGATTATTCATTAAAGTATTGTTCATTAATAAATACTATATTACTGCTAAATAGAAGTGAGCTATTCAAGTGTTAGAGAATTTTCATAAAGGCATTCCCCTATAGCACTACAAAACCCTATACAACTTTGACCTCAAACTAGAGGCTATAAAATGATCACAAAAAAGAAATAGATTATGGTTGGGAGCACTTGTTTATAGTACCTTAATTTCCCACAAAAAAAGGTGAGCAACATGGAACTATCTTTAAAACACTATAATGCAATGGAAATCAAAGTTCGCAACGAGTGAGAATAGAAAACCAAGCAACCATATGTACCAGTCATCAGATGAGACAACTTGATATACTACTGAACACATTTATGACTTGAGCCACCTCTTTCTCTTTTAGTCCCCATCTCCTTCGACAGATAACACACTTTCATTGATAACGACTGCCTCTCGGTGTCCAAGTCTGTGGCTTATGCTGGACCTAAATGACTAAATGGATTGTCTCATTACGGAGCAGGATTATGAACAACTCTCACCTCTTTTCACTTGATAATGAACTGAAGGTAAGTATAGATTTCGTTGCGGGCCATAGTCTATATAATGTACTTTTGATCCCTCTGACTGCAGGTAATTTGTACTTAGCTGCAGGTGTAGCTTGTAAACGTGTGGACATGTTTCAAGAATCAATAGTTGGATGTGGCTTAATTGACTGTATAGTGGGTATTGTAAAAGTGGCTACCAGGAAGAGCAGCTAGAAAGGCATAGTGGTTTTCAAACTTCTCACCTTAACCCCTCAGAAAATCTTGACTTTCCACAGTACCGCTAAGGATTATCCACATTCTAAACCAAACTAGCTCTTCATCAGGTATAATCTAGGACAAAATCATGATAAAAAAACAATCTAGTTCTAAGCCAGGTCAAACTAAGTCTTAAACATGACACTAAACCAGGACTAAGCAGGACAAAACCAGGTCCAAGTACGACGTGAGAACATGCCGTGCCCTCATAGGGATTAAATTTAATTACTCAGTGCATTTGCCATAATCTTATTGACTTCTGAAAAGAAATATTAAGTTAATTCATCTTGCCGCAGCGGTGGTGCAGTGGGTAGATGCTCGGTGGTTCGAGACCCCGCCCGTGCACACGCTGTCAGGCCCTCCGGTGGACCCACCACCCACGGGAGGTACCATGGTGCAATGTGGATCAGGCGGTGGTCGAAGGCGGGAGTTCCCTGCTTAGACTGCTGCCTCCGTGACCCGGTTTCGGACAAGCGGAATAAA